>JAHPZR010002728.1:0-10000 GCA_019787425.1 Platygyra sinensis
AACTGAAATGTATTAGCTTAATATGCTCGAAGTACAACCAGAAAAAAAGATATTATTTACCACACGCTCTTCAGTTAAAAATACATTACAACTGTTTCGAATATTTACATTACCTCGGAACTGTTGTAAGTTTCACTGGCAAAGGTCATCGCGCTGGCCACTTCAGGTTTGTTTTGGTCAAAGCAGGCTTTACATATGGCTTTTAAAATGAAATAAAAAAATAATTATGAATAAGTTGAAATATTGAAGCATGTATAAAAATCTTTGAAAGTGCAAAATAAATTTATGCCTGATGAACATGCACCAATTCACTCTCCCCTACGATACTTACGGGATGCAATGGGTATCACTATCCCGAACTCCCTAAATATACTGTCTGACACGTCAGCGGTGACCTTCTTTGGTTTTTTCAATTTCGTTTTTTCGCCTTGGTGAAAAGGGTGTTCACATGGCCCACTTTTGTCACGCAAACGGGTGAATTTTCGGCGGTGACGTGGACAAATCACAATCGTCTTTAATTCATCTTTTGTGACGCCAGACAAGCCAGCTTGGTTAAGAATTAACTTCCATTCAGGAAAATTGTCAACTCTGTGTGACGCAGTCAGTTTATTACCAGCAGCGCCCACTTTGACTAGCAGGTGCGTGACATCTCGATCTAATGTCGCTAATGGGAGAGTCACAGCAGGCTCTGACGGCTTGTTATCTCGTGCCCCACATATGTCAACTTCTTTCCAAAAGGTGCACCGTATACTCATGGTTTTGATTTTCCAAGAGACTAAATTGTGAAATCCAGACTTTCGCTACTCTGCCTTTCAAAAGCACTCAAATGGACTCAAATGAAACAAATTCGCTCACAGACTGAATAGATTTAATTAGTTTAATTAATAGATCACAGATAATTTCTTTTCTCGGAAATAAACAAAGCAGCCGGCAAGGTGTCCACTTTCTTTTGAAAGTGCTGGCCATTTAGTTTTTTCCCCAATGCATTTTGTTGATTTAGGACAGATTAAAGTCCACATTACATTCGGATTCTACACAAGGAACTGGCATAGCGCATTAGCGGGCTAGACTCTGGATCGGGCGGTCCTGGTTACTAGGGCGTTGACATGTCGTCACGGGAAGGCAATTTTCTTTAACAGTGCCTCTCTCTCCACCCAGATGTATAACTGGGCACCAGTGATTATTATCCTGTCCAGGAAAGGCCTTGTGACGACTTACCTTATCACCTACAGCATGCAAAATTTCACTTAAGTGAGACATGGATATTGGCAAAATCTTGTTTACTTTAAGCTATGTCAAATATATTAAAGGGGCTCAGTCACGTTTGAAAAGCTTAGCTAAACTTTTCAAATTCGTTGTTTGCAATCCGTGTCAATCTTCTCCATCCTTAACCATCCTTGTTCCTTTATGGTTAATTATTATCTCTTTGATGTTTGTCTATCTTTATAAAGTGTTATTTTTAGGTTTCCTTCAATTTAACGGTTATTTTTTTTGATGTTCAAAATAACTCAAGATGCCGTGACTGAGCCCCTTTAAACAATGTGATTTTAACATACTGGTAAATGGGAAATCTATAGAAAGAAAAGTATCTCCTTCAATATTATAAGAATTTTAGGCAGTTTTGTTTCAATCTTGAACCCAAAGTGAAGGGGATGTTTTTATTTACAATTTATAAGGTTTTTACTCCATAACTATGTCCATGGGGAGGGGGAGGGGGAAGTAACAAACTTTTATACGAGGAGGCTGCCTCAAGGTCAGAACCCTATCAACTTTACAGAGTGTTGTTGTCAGGAGAGGCTTTTCTGTCATATGCAGGGCTGAAAGTTTACTTTTGGCTTTGGGAGCACTTGTGTGACCAGGTGTAAATTTTTAGGCGCACTGCCAAAATTTTAGGCACACAGCTTCAAATACTTGGAGCACTAACTCCAAAAGCATACTTAATGCTCCAAAAAGAGCGACTCAGGCTTCTTGTTGCAATATGGGCCTATTCTAGCAATATTGAACACAAACAAATAAATGAATCAGGATATTTCATCTAAAAGTTTAATAAGCTTAGATATTAACTACTGAAGTCGATTTGTTGAGTACCTTCACTATCCAATTGCTTGTTGTTTCCCTCACCTTTGAAATTCTGTTCAAGAAGATTCTTGATTTTCAGTTTCAACATGTGGGTATTTGTGAGAACTAACACAAAACTTTGCTCATTTGGCTAGCATTCAAGCCATAAAATTTGTGAACCGGCCCATTCCGAAAACGCTGGCCAGTTTTGTATGTCAGACAACTTAAAACAAAGCTTTCTTTACAAAATGCAGCATTCTGTAACTGTTGTTCACGAAGAATGAGAACACGATTTAATCTCATCCCAGTCTGCCCGCTTTCCGCTAGGAGCGCCTAGCACTATGACCGCACTATAAAGCACATGCTTCATTTGCATGTGTCAGCGGAGTTGTTTACAACACAAAAGAATGAAAGTTCAGATTTGGAGAATCCACTGGGAAATTAAGCTAAAAGATGACGAATAAAGCACACACTGATGAAAGAAAATGGTGCAACTTATTATTTGGTGCCTGGTTGTATTATATGTTTCAATTTGTATTTATCAATATGAGTACATTAGTATGGTCAGGTGAGTAAGCACTAGAGAAGTTGCCCTGTATTTTGGCTTTTAATAAGTTACGGTGGCGCGACACATGAGTTTTTAGGCGCACAGCCAAAAATGGGAGAAGTCCCCCAACCTTGGTGCAACCAATTAGAAGGGTACTACATATTGTAGTGTATGCAAGTAAATAACAGTAATTTTTTTCTTGGAAACACAAATCAAAGTATTTTATTCCTAGATACTTGGTAATTGTTTGTGCTAATCTCACTAGCAACGCAGTAATATTCAAGACTCTCAAAAGGTTTGCAGATATCTACATCTCTTCTAATAGATTTTTGCAATGATTAAAGACCATACTTACATTGAAAGGTATCAAGCATTCCTTATCCATGATTATTTCATGTTTTGATTTTAATTTGTCTTAATCTCTCATTTCTAGAAGTAAAAAACCCTCTACATCACCAGCCACCATGCGTCCGGCTTATGTTTCACACAATTAGACATCATATCTCTCTTGTGAGTCAGTAGTGTTTATTGAAGTGTGACAAGGGTCGTGCCTCTCATGGAGTCTTCCTGTCTAGCTTTGTGGACCAACTGCACTCTGCTTTTTCTTGGCCTCTTCAGATCATCAGTAGAATTTTCAATTTCCAATGTGGTGTTTAAAACTTGGTGCCTCTATTTACAAGGTAAAAAAATTGTTTCACGCAGGGTTGTCAAAATAAGCCAGCAACCGGCGCATTTCACCAGCTATTTTGAATACTGCACAGGTTACTCTGGATGTTAGTAGGTCAGTTCTGAGCGCGTTATTGGCGAAATAAAATGGAAATAGCTGCCTACTTTTTGGATGGAACCTCCTACTCAAAAACCTACTGACAACCCTGTTCACATGGTACAAAAAGGAAGTCTTATCAAAACAAGCAGGTAAACCTGGCACTTTCATTTATTCATTCCTATGAGCAATCCCAAATTTATTTTGAGAAAATTACCAACACCTTGTTGTTACTCTGTCATATTTAGAGAAATATGAATAGTGAAGTTGTTTCAATTGTGAGGCCGATGAAGAGGATGAGTGAGTTTTAGAGAATTGAAGAGCAAAAGTAAGTGAACTATTTTTGGTTTTCAACATTGCTTATTTCAAAATTGATACTCATTTCATTCTGTTAGTTACCTGAAACATTTGTAGCTGCAAAACAATCTGTTGTGCTTATTTTCACTTCTTTTACTGCACATAACCATGTCACCTCCAGTCTACAATAGTTTAGTCTTGTTTAGTCAATTCATTGTTGGTAGGATAGATATTTTATACTTGATAGATTATTCCACTTGATCTTGTAAAGGTAAAGTGTTGTTTGTTTCCTTAGTTTTTAGGGGTTTATTGCAACCCTAGATGAACAGATGGTCTGAAAGCTTTGTACAAGGGCACTAAGTAGAGGTGTGGGCAGCATGGAGTATGTTGACAGTATTCTAATCATGGAAGATGATGACGATGACCAGCATAATGCCTCTGGAAATCATGATGAATGCTCAGAAGAATCTGCTGGCAGTGGAGGTCCACCCAGTCCACACACTGAACCAACGCCAGACTGGTGCAAATGTAGGCAATGCCAACCAATGGCTCAGGAGGTAGAGAATAAATGTTGTGGAAACAGAATCGCATTACATTTAAAAGGGATTTTGAAAAGGTATGTTTAGATGCAGAAGTTCTTGAACTGTGTGTTAAAAATAGAGCTGATATAGGAAATGCTTGCAAAGATAATAGTACTTCATCTTTTCGCAAAGCTGCTTATCACCAGTTCATCTTAGAAAGGTATGGGTATTTAGGCATGAGAAATCAAAAAGTTGCCTCATCTTGTGTGGTTCTCAGGGTTAGAAGGCAGTATCCCTTAGCAACTGGTATATACATGGGATTCAGACCACAATAATGTAAATGTTTGAAAAGAACCATGTCACCCTATTATTTCTAATAAACCCCAACTATGGTGGGCATCCAGGGGTGCAGTGGTTCAAAGCATGATAAAGGAAATTATCAATAATTTTCGAATGTCTATAGTGTTTCCTTTTATAAAATGTTCAATACCTCACCCTTGACTCTGACTAGAGACCTAAAACCTAAAGTAGAGTTCAGTCCTTTATCAGTGTTACTTTGCTTTGATCAACTATCCCTGCTTCCTCCAGTGAATCTTTTCAGCATCACAGTTTTCTGAAGTAGACATCACTTACAGTCATCCTCAGAATATGATAAAAGTTAATATTCCCTTTTTAAGTGTCTCAGGATAAAAGATTTTAATCAACAATTGGTTTACCTCAAATGTAATATAGAAAAACTACTTCCATAGGAGTATGGTCAATTAGTCAGAAGTGAAATTGTTATTTACAATGCACCTAGAGAAGAAACAAGCAAAAGAAGACTTGTTGACACAAGTAAATAAAAATATTCCAGTTAGCTCTTAGGTCATGTGATATTGTTTTTTTTTTGCAAGATTTTTTCTATAATATAGATCTTTTAAGCGGTAGGAGTTGATGACAGGCGATAAGCATGGTTGCTCATTGTGGAAAGTAAACACCTTTTGTATCGTTTGCAAGCAATTAACAACCTCAAACGGCGGGAGGACATAATCATCACCAAACCTGACAAAGGATCTGGCGTTGTAGTAATGGATAAGACTGATTACCTGGGACTACTATGCGACGCTTCTATTAGTGATTCCACCAAATTTATTGAATGCAGCAATGAACGTCCAAAAACCCGTGGAAGACCACCCAAGCACTATCTTCCTCTGCTGGAAAAGGAGAATGAGCTTTACACCAAGGTACACAACATCCTGCAAAAAATGAATCGCTGATTCTCTCTGCCCGAAAGGGTCAGAACTTCCTCATTTGTATGGTTTTCCCAAGACTCACAAGCCTGAACTGTCCATGAGACCAATTTTATCGGCGACTAATACATACAATAAATTACCCACTTGCAAAATGGCTGGAAGAAAAATTTAAGCCTCTGTCAACCAATGCTTACACGATCAGTGATATCTTTCAATTCTCCAAAGATATCAGAAACATCCCTGTTGATGCTGACCACATACTTGTATCATACGACGTGACAGCCCTGTTTACCAATGTTCCTGCCCACCAAACCATCGGAATACTTGCTGAAAAGCTTTTGCTGGAAACTGGTTTAATAACACCTACAATCTAAACCTCACCAAAGACCAACTTATGGAATTGCTCAAGCTTGCAACTTGATGGTGTACTTTACGAACAAGTGGAGGGCGTTGCCATGGGTCCTCCACTTGGGCCACTATTAGCCAACACCTTCATGTGCTCCATAGAAGAAAAATTAGAAGAGAGAAACGAGCTCCCCTGCTTCTATAAACGGTACATGGATGACACTTTCACAATCATGCCAAACCTTGACAAAGCCAACATTTTTCTCGATAAATTGAACTCTTGCCACGAGAACTTGAATTTCACTATGGAAATAGCAGAGCAGGATACTATTTCCTTTGTTGGCATGAACATTACTAAATGTGGAAACAGACTTGAAACATCAGTACACAGAAAGTCCACAAACACGGGCCTGCTTCTTCACTATCACAGTCGTGGACAAATGGTGTTTACTTTCCACAATGATCAACCGCGCTTATCGCCTGTCATTGACTCTTACCGCATTTTCTGAGGAATGCAACAAGCTTTGAACTACCTTTCTAAACCTGGATTATCCTGTAAATTTGATCAATTCTTCGATTAACGAATTTCTGCACAATATCGACAATATTAGTGTGCCTGATGAAGCAAGTGATGGCACCTCTGATATCGTCATACTGCTACCTTTTAAACATCAGAAATCAGCTAAATCAGTGAAAAGAGAAATGCAAAATCTGAGTGCAAAAATTGGAGTGCAAATCAAGCCTAAGAAGATCAGCCAAGTCCTCTCCCCAAAAGAGAATAAGCCCCCCATTGTAAACAATCAGTGCGTGGTCTATACATTTCAATGTGATCTGTGCGACACAGATTATGTCGGGTACACAACCCCACACTTGCACCAATGCACTGGCGAGCATAAACATTCTGCATATTCCACATACCACATAGGTACAGAAGGGAGATGTCTCAGAAGTCCAAAAAGGTATGCAATGTATCATTAAATGTTTATTCTTAGGAGTAAAGTAAACATGGAAATTGTGGGGTCATTACTTTTGAAGTTCTATAAACTTTCATAAAATAATACTAATAGTATCACTGAAGAGATCCTATAGCATAAATTAAGCCGTTTGCCTGGCTGGAAAATATAAACCTGTTGTTTGTAATTTCGTGTGTCTCAGTTCAAAGTGAATGCTTTATGTCTGTTGGAGTGTGTTCTATTAAATACTGTTCCTAAGAAAGTGTACACTGTTTATCTCTAAAATCTTGTATTTCTAACTGATGTTTGTTTCTCCCAACAGGTTCCCCTTGGACTTATATTTAAGGATGAGAATATTCATGAGGACCTGCTGGAAATTTTGCAAATGTTCAACACCTATCTCCCCAAGTCTAGTGATGCAGCCATTGGAGTGGATGGACAGCTGTTTTCAGGTGACCAGTTGACAGTGGAGAGAACTGTCAATGTAATAGCTTCAGTGGCAAATGGACGAACACCACAGGATCGCTTGGATTGGATTCACTTGCAACTCGGGGATTGGCATGCCTCAGTGAAATTGCTAAGTGTAAGTGTCCATACTGGTGTACTTGAATTACAGTCAAGGCCATTTAAAACACAATGGAGGGCCAAATATACAACATATTTCCTGCAATTTGATTGGCTATTTCTATGGCATGGTATTAAAACAGTTATTACTCAAATTTCATACACTGTACACATTCTGATTTTCTGATTGGTTGATTTGTACCACGTGACACTAGGTTTTGACGAAACAACCTCCTTGCCATCATTATCGTGGTGTAATTGCTGTGGTGTAAATTCAATACACCACTGTCTTTACAACCATGGCTTCGGGCGACTCAAAGTTTGACGATTTGTCAGAAGCAGACATCAATTCTCTTATTGATGATGCAATTCCTAAAACACCAAGAAAGCTCAAGGCTTTGTGAAAGTTCAACATCAGCCATCTATTTCTCCCAAGACATCCAAAAGTGCTATGAGACTACAGTTTTCAGCAACGAAACCCTGATAAGTTTACTTCGCGTGAACTGGTTCAACATTAGCCTTCACTTCTGTCAGCGTGGAAGGGAAAATCTTTGATCCTTAACACCAGATAGTTTTGTCATTAAGAAAGCTGCAAACGACGGTGAATATGTGGAGATGTCTATCAGTGAAAAAACGAAAAACCACCATGGTGGTCTCAATACCGCGGCGGTCTTCAATACCCCACTCGGCAGCCTCATGGGGTATTGAGATTTCTCGTTCATTGTTAGTGAACTCGTGCAGGTAAATCCCGATAATTCACTCGCCAAGTGTGTTAACCTGTAATTATAATCTATCAAATATTTCACCTGCACACAATTGGTCTTAACACATCACATGACCCAACATTCCCCAGCTAAAACTGGGGAATATTAGAGATTGTTATACCTCCCAAATAACAATGATTAAGAGTGGGAAAATCATCAACAAATGGATGAATGATGCACAATGTGCATCTTGTGCTACTGCTTCATGGCATGTTTTTTACCCAAACCTTACTGCCTACTGTACTTTTTGGATGGAGCTCACCATTCAATAAACAACTGACTGTGCCACAGTGCTTAGTTATGAATTTAAACATTCTGAGTCATCATAGCAGCAAAACCTCTTGACACAACATGTACAAGTTCACTTGACACGTGTAAATAGTGCCAAGTTCAGAGAGCTAAACTAGCATTTGACATTATGCACAAAATGGGGCTAAATCGAAAGATGTTGTGTTATGTCCCATTCCAACTGAAAGCTAAATAAATTATTATTAGAGAATGGAGTATTAAGGGACTGTGCAATAATTATCTGGAGGGGGGTTCTAAGATTAATAGGGGGACCCTGACTTAAACCAAAGCGCAGGGTAGGGGGGGGTAAGATGTAATTTCTTAAACATTTGTAGGGGGGGTTAGAAGTTAAACTGAGAGGTCTGATCTCAATCCATGGACTCAAGATAATGTATATTACATGTAAGCTAATCAAAATCAATTTTTGGAATCTTGGCTCTAAAAGCAGCCAAAAGAAATCTGGAAAGAAACATCATTCCAGAAGATATTTGTTGGGAGAGCAGAGACGAAGTTGAAAGACTGACTAACAAGCAACTTCAGCTCTATCTAAGGCAAGAAGGTCTAATGGTATCTGGAAACAAGGCACAATTAGTTGAGCGAATACTTAAGCATGCAGATGGTTCTGTAGCAAGAACATTTGATGAAGACATCGAAGATGATGATGAAAACATGCCCTCCAGTTCTCATGATGATACCTCAAGTGATTCTGAGGAGGAGTCAACCGAGTATGAAGGTGGTTCATCAGGCAACGATTATGTGGAGTGCAGCTTCCAAGTTTTATTTATTGATGATGCAGACATACCAGAAGTAGTGTAAAGGTAAAGAGGGATGTAGGGAGGATCGGAGGTTGGGGAGGGGGGTTTGAAAGTAATCTCCCTTCTAGATGGGGGTGGACAAGAAGTTTTTTTAACTTTAATTCAGGGGGGTGCAACTTTATTTTAAGGCCTACTTTGCTAATTTTAGAACCCCCCATCCAGATAATTATTGCACAGTCCCTAAGTGAACAATATTCTACCATACATTTCCATTTAAACATTTTAAGGGGTTGCTTACCTTCTCACTTGTAGCAATTGAACTCCCAGATACTGGCATTTGAAAACAGAATTCCAACTGAAAGTAATAATAGCATATTAGCAAAAAGCATAAGACCCCAAGTACGCATTGCGGACCTATTTTTCAAGACAGTAGTCATTTTGTGGACCACATCCTTACTGCTGAAGAAAAACAGCAGGTGTTGCAACAGCAAGAGCTGACAGATAATAACAAGTTTCCATGTAGGTTTCCTGGATGTAACACTCATGAACTTTCTCATGAGACACCATTTGTTGCTGATGAACCTCGTGTTGAGCTTACCACTGCTATGCCTTCACCATCCTTAGACAAACAACGTAATGGAAAAACTTCAGCTGTGTTTGGAGGAAGTTCCCTTAATTGGCCACTACGCCACCAAGTCTGGTTTGAAAATTCATCCTGAGAAGGTATGAGCTGTCCTTGAGATGCCACGCCCAACTGATGTAAAGAGTTTGCTGCGTTTTAATGGAACTGTTCAGTACTTGGCTAAACTCCTACCTTGTCTTTCTGACATGGCCCATCCACTTCGCCAACTGACTCGTAAAGACGCTGAGTGGATCTGGTCTGAAACCCAGGAGAAAGCATGGAGTGATATCA
>JAHPZR010002729.1:2500-26876 GCA_019787425.1 Platygyra sinensis
CCCAAATGTAAGATGGATCTCTCGGCACTTCCTCCACGAAAACGGTTCATGTTCATATTATTAATAAGTAATCATACCATTTTCTGCTTCAATTTGGAATTAATTGCACTTGCCGAAGCGGCTCTAGTAATTTCAGGTTTTTGAAACCTCACTCATGCAAATTATTCCAAATTGAACTCGAAACCGTATGATTACCTATGCGAATTACAAGCCATGCATAGTGTTGGGTTTCTACTGATGTAGATATATGTTTTGGTTTCTGATTTTTTGAATTCGAAGTCATGCTAATGAAAATACTTTTCTAAGATATTGGGCTCGATGGAAGATTAAGGCAAACTCCAGTTGTCGAAGACAATTCTGAGTGTTTTTGTGTACTCGCAACGAACAGAATCAATCAGCTTTTAAATGCTGTACCGTTTCTGTTCCAGATTGGTATTGTTGGTTGCACCAGTACTGGAAGGTTCCCGCTCATGGCAAGCATTCCTACGCATGCCTGAGCCTCGGGGAGAAATTATCATTGAGGACCTTAGGACAAGTACATTAAACATCCGGGCTCTGAGAGCGTCTGTTGCAGTAATTCCACAAAGACCTTTTATCTTAACGACACTCTGAGGCGCAATGACGCTTACATTTGCACTCTTCTCGAGGGGGTGCAATCCAGGGCTCACGAGGGAGCTTGGATGACTACAACTACAGCTCAGTTGTCATTACTGGAGAAGAGCATAACTTTAGCGTGGGAGAAGGGCAACCAATTTGTCTGGCTCTAGTTTTGTTACAGAATGCAAAGATCATTTTCCTTTAAGCTACCGCGAACATTGATTACCTGACTGATAGAATGATACAAGACATTATACGTAGATTGCAGAGTGTACGGTTACCATGGTACATAGGCTGTAAACTCTTTTGAATTATGACGTTTTGTGCAGAAAAGAGACGATTTTTTTTTCAGATTTGTATTTCTCGTTTCAAGTGAGAAAAGAAAAATTATAATTTAAGAACCAAACCAGTTACCCCAACCGAAATCGATGACTTTGCTGTACGGGAATACGTGTTAGTATCTCTCGTCGTACCATGTACCAAGTATACTGATAAATGTGATATTATATGATATGCACCAAGTATACTGATATGATTTTTATTATCATCCTTAATTATAGATATGAGTCAGATTAACACCATCTTTCTATAATATTTACACACGTTGAACGAAGCTTCTAATGTACTCTCTATTTGTATAGTTTTGCTTACAATCTCGTGTACAATCGTATCTTAATCACTTTTCACAGCTTTTGATGTTTTTATCATTAAATGGCATCGTTTTCTTTGATACACGTGTACCATCACTTCACGCTAACAGTTGTTATTTTTTAACTAAATTTCGGATATCTCCTTGTCCTACTTAATTCTGCAAGGAACATCTCATCTCCTCACACAAGGATGCTATCTCGTCTAATACTTGCCTTCCTGGTCAGGGGTAAAGATGGACGCGGTGACGAACCTTGCTTCAAAGGTATCGGAGGATCTTGGGAACCTTGGCACACACACGGAGACCTGGGTGACGGCATAGCTTTAGAATCAAATACAAAGCTGTTTCGATCACAGTTCTGAAGGCGATTAGGTGAACGCTGGTAGCCACTGTCTGAGTTGTTAGAGATCACCATAGAATCAGTTTGACTGGTTCTGCAGGCCAGCACAGTTGGCAAGCTCTGGCAGTCAACTTCAAAGTTTCGTTGTTTCCTGGGAATCTTCAGTTGCGCTTGCGCCAGGTTGTAGTACAGGGAAAAGGTGCTGCCAATCACGGAGGCGGACGTAGAGAGGATGATGATACCGCAAATTGAAGCGATGCCACCAATGACCTTGCCTGCAAATGATTCCGGGACAATGTCACCGTATCCTACTGTTGTCATAGTGATTACACCCCACCAGGCAGCGTTAGGCAGGCTGTGGAACAGCGATTTGGATTTACCAGTGCCCCAGCTCTTTTCAGCGTACAAAGTGAGGCTAGAAAAGATGATGACCGGAATGAGGAGGATGAGGAGGAGAAGACCCAGTTGGTGACGGCTTGCCTTGACTGTCTTGCCGAGAATCTGGAGGTCGTACAAGAGCTTGAAGAACCTGAAGATGCGAACTACCCGCGTGGTGTTCAGGACTTCTATCAGTGTTGTGCGCTCGAACACGAGAAGAAGGTACAGCGGGATTATCACCAGCAGGTCAATCCAGTTTTGCAGCTTCTTGGCAAATTGGAACTTACTGGGACAGAAAATCAAGCGCAATAGAAATTCCAGCGTAAACCAACCCGTGCACACCGAGTCTATGATCGTCAGGACATCCATCGGGATCCGGGAACCCTCAAGCTCTGTCGTCGTTTTCGTTGCTAAGAATAGTTTCAAAGAAAGTTCATTAGTATTGATCTTAGAAGTAACAAAATGCTAACTATTTTTGGCGAATGAAAGTCGTTACTACACGCAGGACCGAAGGGATGAAATCTAAAGCACGCTGCAATTTCGATGCCAGCATCCTTACAACTCTCACTCGGTTTTCGTTGGTCTGTTTCGGATTATTGTAACAACATGACTTTTGATCAGAACATAACCATTTCTAGACCAGTAAGAGGTGAGCTTAATTTAGTCCATACCTGATAGATGGTGTTGTTGTTTATTGCTTGTTTTGCGAATTGAAACATTATCTAAATCAAGCACGAAGAGTGGCGGATGGTGAACCTGGAAGAGCTACGCGTGAGCCACGTTCTGCGCATATTATAATTATTTATTTATTTATTTATTAAACTTCGCCTTCTAATAAACTTATAACAAACATGAGGACAAAAACAAAGAAAATAACTACTGGGTTATGGCAGGGTGTCCACAACAGCTGCCGCCAATTACTGTGGGCCCAAGATTGACAAAATTCTAAACTCTCGAATAAAATGGTAAAATGTAGTAAACTAATAACAACACGAAATAGGCTCTGAAAGGTTGCGTGGATTATTACATTTAAAAACCTTAGCCTGATTTTCTCAAGTTTGTCGTTTGCAATCCTTGTTAATCTTCCATGTCAAGTGACACCACGTGACATCATGTGGCACCACATTACCTGACATTTTCCCACATGCGTTCAGATTGTCATTTTGTGAGTTTGCAGTTTTGTAGTTTGGTAGCAGTAGTCCGTACAGTCCATTAACGTGCACCTTTACACTTTGGCAAGATTAGTTCTCGTTATAGACCTTTTGCACTTTGGGAAGGCCAATTCCTGTTTTGTAACCTTTTGTACGTTAGCGACGATAGTGCTTTTGGTTGCGTGTTGTAGATCTTGCGAAATTAAATCAGCTTACGGCAGCTAAATCTTTTTTTGTCCTTATCTATCCTTGTTCCTCTTCGGTATTTTTCTATCTTAGTAAACTATTATTTTCATGTTTTTAACTCAGTCTAAATGCCGTGACTGAGCTGAGCTTAACATCAAAATAGTTTTCCATTTTTGCTAAGCAGGTAACATCTTTTCTCCCTATCGAAGTCCCAGTCCCTTTCAAGGTATTATTTCACCACTGTACTTACTATAATTATTTGCTCCTTGGGTAACATTGCGAGTGACGGTCACTTCTCTGACTCCCTTGAAGTATTCGACAGTCCACAGACAAATAGTGAAGATAGAGGTGACTATAAACCCCAGAGAGACCCAGGCAAACACCTGGAAGTAAAAAGTTTACAAGAAGTTAAACGTGGAGAGGTTGAAAATACTGCGAAAAAAATAATTATTATTATGCCGTAGCATAAACTTCAGCTTGTCACAAAACTTCCCCCACCGCGGTTAAAGGCCTATCTACCCGTAAACAAATTATTATACTTCCAATTATAAGCCCTCCGCTAGTTTGAAATAAATAAAATCGATATCTTATGTGCTAGTTTTATAGCTTAATTGAAAATCAGTACATTGAAGACGTATTTTCTATCCACACAGCCAAAGCTCGTTTCGAAATGATTTGTTTTTAATCTTCTTAGATGAGCCACCTCAGATATAAACCCTTTCCGTTTGTAAGCCTAAAGAAGTTGCATTAGCCCAAGGCTTAAGTAAGCGTCACTTTACGGTATTTGACCGGAATGTGTTCCTTTTACAACAGAAAGAAAAAAAAATTTGTAATTCAGGAATCCGTCAAAGAAGAAACATCTCGAATTATTCCGATTCATTTACATAGGCTTCGAAAGAGTTTCAGATAATTTTGATATCATCAAGACAGATAACTTTTTAATTCACATCAGAAGGGTGAGAAATAGGGCAAAGCAACATTATAAACAGCGTTTTTTATGTTTTTTTGTTAATTCACTAGCAAAATAAGAACGTTTGTAAGAGTTATAATAATGTAGGCCATAACATAATATGGCTTAAATTCTAAGTTCCTATTTAGTCAATGGCTCTTTGTGGTTTTGTATTGAGAGAAATTTGCATTTCTGGTGCTAAACAAACAGCGCAGTTTTTAGATTATTTTTGTTTCGTTTCCGAGTTTTATGGCTTGCTGGAAGAAAAAAACATCAATTCATTCATTTATAACAACCAGGCATAAGCCAGAAAGTTAACATTAATTTTCCACTTAGTGTAAGCAGAAGATACCTTGGCTATCGAGGAGGAATACGGGTCATCCAAAATTTCCCAAACAATTGGCTGATTTCTTTGCCACCACGACGAATTGGGATGATTGTAAAACCGATCCCGTGGCTTTTTATCGGCCGAGTTTTCATATTTTGGCCTAAAATCTAAGGCCTGCAAGTTTTCTTGAGCGTCCCTGTGTTTCGTGTAATTTGGCCAACAACATGATTCCATTTGCTGTTCATCCAAGCCCCAGTAAGCGAGTTCTTGCTCGAATAATGGACCGCAAATGTTTCGAGGACAGTGAAGCTTTCCCGTTTGTAAATAGTTCAAAACCTGCGCGAAAACGCCTGGATGTCGATCGAAAAAATATTCCCCCGTTTCGGGATCGTAGTCAAGTTTGCTTCGGTTCTCTAAGATCCTCGAGAGTGGAATATCTGGTATATTTCTCAGTGTGCTGATGTACGGCTCAAAGAGTTTTCCACCGACATTGAGAACAACTCGATCTCCCATGTCTTTCTTTGAAGCGAGAGCTTCAAGCTTGCTCGTGTCCCTTCTTTCTAGTGGTGACATATTTTTCCTTTTACAATGTTATTTAGGACATGAAGCTCACTTGAATTTCTTGATCTTAAACCGCAAATTTAGCAAAAAGAAGACCAGAATTTCCCCGCTTGTAATCGAAGATATGTTTTTCTTTAACACATCCGGGTCTTTATTTTTTTCTTTGCACCTGTCTGGCTTGCGTTTCCTAGCAACGAATGACATGGATGATTTTATCGCCAAACCTTGAATTGATATCACATATCTGTTTTTCTGACGGTGGTATAATCTAAGAATAAATATTTTTCCGTTTGCCTAAAAAACAGAGCCAGTTAATGTCTTTGAATAGGCATTTTTTCGAGTTGCTTTTAATCACGGTTTGAAATAAAAAGAAGCTCCAAATAACGTTAGTTTGGTGACGTTCTTGAAACATGTAGTATAGACCAGTTCATAGAATCCTGTTTCAAACTGACTAATGCAGGATTAAATTGAAAGTTAGGAAAAATTAATTTATTGCATAGCAAGCCGGGTTGAGTTGTCCCTCTGTGACTAATATTAGGGAGTTTAAAAAACCACGATAGCTGAACGCGGCGTCGACGCCGAGTGCAACGTCGATTAAAAAAGAAAATAATTTATAATTTATCTACGAAACTCGCGATACTCTAAGGCCATTTACTTTGTTTTAATGTCGAAACTATCTCTATAAGACTAAATCCGAAACACAGCGATAAATTTGAAATAGAAATTCTAAAAAAAATTAGCCGTCGTGGTTCACCTTCTCCAGACAATGCAGAATTTGGTCATTTCACGTTGTTGTCTTGCAGAGGACGACAAAGAAGTGTACAAAGAATTAAGGCACGTGCACAGTCATTGTACTACTCATTGGGTCTTTTGTTCAATGACTTTCCCGAGGTTGCCGATGCCGTCTTGGTTTTCTTAAGCCCCTATTTTAGCGAAGAAGACAGTATCGATAACTTATCGACTGATGATCAGTCGCTGCTTACTTGTAGATTTATCCTACCTATTCTCTCAATTATTGCAAACTGCCAAACACTGAGGCGTTTATTGGAGGATTCTCATTGAACTCGACCACCGGCTTGATTTTAATAATTTTCAGCACAAATATTTTCACATATTTTTTTGATTTGTACTTAATTACACCCCATCTCTAAAAACATTCCAAAGTAAAGCGTTCATTTTGGAGTTACAAAAAAGTCCTGTTCAAAAATGAACCCTGAATTCATTTCATTTCAACTCCGTTACAGGGCCCATATGCAGTTTCCACTCCTTACTTTGATAAAATAAAAACGACATAATAGTAGAATTCTATCAGGCGTTAAGAGAGTCTATGGAGCTGTATTCGTTATAACATATTTAGATCCTTTCAGGCCGAATAACACGTTTGTCAAGTGCGCGCAATCAGAAGCGGTATGGAGGAGGGGGAACAGAGGCCCTTCATAGCTGCATTTTACGTTAATAATTTTCCAAACCTGGGATAGCCACGCATATGAACTAGCTTGAAGATATCTCTGGATACATCCACACCGTCATAGAAAATCATTTGCTCTCTAACCTTAGCTTAAGATTTAAAAGAAACCTTGCAGGTTCGGTTCTGTCTCGGAGAGAGAGACCGTTGTCCACATCAACCTGTAATTTCCCTCAGGGGACCGTTTCTCGAAAGACCCGGTAACTAAACGGGCCGGAATCAGATTTTGAAATCAAAATCTCAAGAAAAGTAGGGTGTGTTTTGAACGCTAATAAAGTCGACTTTTTCTTTAGCTAAAAACTTTACTGTAAAATGTTGAAAACTTTTGAAAATTCCATCTGGAATGGAAAACAAAACAGCTTAACGGGACCGGTAATTACCGGGAGCTTCGAGAAACGGGCCCCTTGGCCGAGTTGTTCGAAGCCCAATTAAGCTGCAATCTTCTTATATTGTTTGCCCTTTAGTTTTAAGCTGTAGTAATCTCAAACTACACCAAACATTAAAATAATGCTTCAATTAACATTTAATCCTAGCTTAATGTTAACCGGCCTTCGAACAACCCGGCCCTGCTAATCAGTAAAATTAAGAACTACTGTAGAGGTTCACCTTACGGCCACTCGGTTAATGAAGACACCTCGTTATTTTTGTGGCCTGTTGGTGATTGCATTGACGAGGTTCCACTGCAATTGAAGCTAATTCTCGAAGAGACGGCGTTTACTTAGGCTTTTAGAAAACGTTTTGCAAAAAGTCTGCAATCGATTCTGTACATGGGGTTCAGAGCCACCTTAAATTTTCGAAAATTTAAGGTGGCTCTAAACCCCATGTACAGAATTGTTTTAAACTTTGGCAAAAGTTGCATCTCATCCTGCTTATCAAAATTCTATAATAAGAAAAAAATTTCACCGTGCCATTTTTGAAATGTAAGCGCTCAAAGCTTAAATTAAGGTGTTTTTAGCAGGTCATAGTATTGCTATGGTAATCTATTGTGTCACGAAAATAATACCAACGTGTTCACCAGTGATTGGGCAGTTTTTTGATACCATGATTGTCGCATCAATTGATAAAGAGTGGTAATTATGACCCATCAAAATCTACGTCTTGGAAAGTGCTGGAAACTGTTTTGAGCCACCTTAAGGTGATTCCTTAGAATGGCATTGCGCATCCCTACTGCGCACGATTTTGGCGTCATTAGCGCGCGCAAATTATCGCGTGCACGTACACAACGAAAGAAATTTCCCTCAAGCTAACCTCGATAGCAAAATAAATGCTCGTTTTCTTTTGAACGGGCATGGTGGCCTATATTTTTTACGGCATAATAATAAAATACATGTTATCCTCCTTCACCACAAAACTAAAAAAATTTTATCGGAAGGAAAAAAGGATATAGGCGAAAGAGTGCACAAAACCGTTACTCTGTGAGGCAAACTATGACGGGGAAAATAACGACTCTACGAACGCTTTACGTCCACGTCGTTTTAAATGGTGTGGTGTTTCCTCAAATTTTATATGATATTGTTCTATATGCTCGACACTTTCTACCTGTCAAGTTTTTTCCCAAGTATTACCTTTATAAACTTTGTTTTGAGCTACGCAAAATGCAACTTGGACCGATGAATAACGCCCGTGATTAGCACAAGTACAGGCATAAATGGGGTAAGATTGGCTCATCACATCTCTTAAACGAGAATGGTGACCTATCATTTTTATTACATTTTTCGAAACAGTGCTTGGTAGAGAACATTCAGGGAAAGTTTCAAAAAATTTCATCGGTAACTTTTATTCAGTCTGAGGAATCACCTTAAACTGAGGTTATATTTGCCATGAAATGCCAGAAAAAAATTGAAAAATTCCACACTAGTCACAAGAGGCACACTGAATATTTTTGTCAGATACCATGCCTCGATGATTATTTGTAACTTAGCTTAGTTAGAGTAACTGGTGCTTAATCAGTGGTATTTTTTATCTTAATTTTGATATAAAACACTTTCATTTGAGCAACGACCTCTACTTCTACTGAATAGTTAGCTTCTGTGATTGGCGTTTTGTAGGTTTTAAATTTTCACGCGCAGGTACGTAACAACCTCGAGCTCGTTCCCAGGGTCTCTCAACGAGGTTGCGCAGGTAACAGCCAACCAGATGGAGTGTCGCTTCTCGCTGTAAGACTGCGTCACCAGCATGAAAATTTTTCTACTCCAGCCCAGTTCTCTCTCCTGAGAAGTTTTGAACCGAGAAAATTGTAGTGTTTTTTCCAATCAGACGCACACATATCCTGGCCAACAAGAGTGAAAGCTACGAATTCATTTGTTTATTTTATTTATTTTTTCATCAAGGCACGAATGTGGAACAAAGATAAAACCTGTCTAAACGACGTGGTTTTTATTACTTTGTTTCACGTTTGAGACACTCGGTGAGCTTAAAATTTGCTATGTTTACTATCAAATTAAATCTACTTTGTATAGCAGTATAACATAACCCAGATTCAAAATTAAGCTTTAGACTTAGAAACAAGTAACATCGGTTTGACAGCAAAGGGCCCAGATCATAGTCAATAGAGGGAAATCGTTGAAAAGCCCGGTAAACACCCGGGGGGTAAACATCAAAGAAGCAAACCAACTGATAAGATTTATGTTGGAAGGGACTTCCATGACCTTGCTCTTCTTTTGTTTTATGTTCATAGACTATGAATTAATTACGTAATCACAATGTTCCTGGCCTGTTGGTTAGTGCATGAGAACACATAACCACCTTTTGCATTTTGCTAGGTTTTGTACAGGGCCAAATCCTAAAATAGCCAACGGAAACATTAAAAATAGAACTTAACTTTGCCAGGTTTCATAAACATTCCCTCTATTAACGTAACTACGGGACAACATTTAGCACAATGCCCACGCGGTGGTGTGCAATATTACAAAGCCAAAGTTGCGATGGTAACTAGATCAAGCAGCAGATAAAAATTCATTCTGCAGACAATTAGAAGTTTTTACTCTTAAAATGGCGACAAACAGACGTCTTGCTTTGATAAGTGGGAACAACATTGCCGAAATTTTTACACTTCACCTCAGACTTCACCTGAATGCCCCGGGGATACTCCCGGAAAAATTTATTGGGGTGTGTGGCCTACTTCCCAAAATCTTCAGAATATCTAAGACCAAAATCTGCGATTTTCCCTACCCTATTTATGACCTGATCAAAGATGTGATACTCTACTTACGGTATCGCGGAGGTCACGGGTTCGAATCCCGTTGAAGCCTTGATTTTTTTCAGGCTTCTTCTTTCCAATTGCTTAAATTGGAAAATTTACTGCGATGATCATTCTTCACTTTGATCTACTTATGACCGTTGCGCCAGACACAGTTGTCGTATAAACATAATTTTTGAAGGACTTTTTGCTTATGATGTGCTATCGATAATGATGAAAAAGTAACTTCTTCTAAAAAAGAACATACCCAATTTAAGACTAGAGTACAAAAAGGCACACTCTCTTTAGACCAAAATGGCCAAATCGAAGCCCAATTTCTGACCAAAATGGCTGAAAAACGACGCCCCTTGGAGCCACACATACACATACAGTCCATAGAAGGGAGTATCCCCCGGGCGTTAAGTGTGCCAGCGATTGAAATCAGGTCAAAATTTATTACCCACATCCATGCATTGAAGCGCTTATATTTATTGGAACGGAAGGTATTGTTTAAAATAGGAAGAGAGGTTCACCTCCCACAGGATAGGTACACTAACGTGGCCGCTGAAAGCTGAAGCGTTCCGCGGGATTTTTAGAAGGGGATTAGGGGAATGAAATCCGTTGCTCAATTTGTTGAGGGTATTCTCTCGTATATATAAAAATAAGTAATTCTTCTAATATAGTAAGCGTCCAATGAAATGGCTTTGCCATTCACCGGACACTTCTCTCCACCACATACTCCTCTTTTTGTGTATCCTGAGCGAGGATCATACACGGGTCCATAATTTGTGAATGTTGTCCTCGTTTGTTGTCCTCTAGTGCTGACCTAAGCATATCTTCCCTGACCTTCAGATTCTAACACGGTTGTTGCTCTCTGTGAAGGTGTAGAATGGCTGGCATAGTGTTTTTCATTTCATCAGGAGCCTGCTGTCTGGCGTTTTGTGAACTTCTTTGCACTGTGCCTATGACATTTCCTACCTTTCAAATCATCAAAAGATCCATTTGTTGATAGTCCTTTGTATCTTTTTCCATCTCGATCTCACTAGAGGTGAAGATTGGCAATGGACGAAATATAGGCCGTCGGTTTCCACCAATCGCGTTTTCGCCTCTTGCCTGGCGGAGTGTCACTGGACAGCGAGTTCACTTCTAACTAGACCTAACCCGAGGGCTCGGCGGAAAGTTTGGCCTGGGGATTTTTTTCGTCCTTTAAGTTTTCTGATGATCTCACACGGTGGCGCAGGCTCACATAGCTTTATTGTCTTTTCTGTTCTGGCCTCCTTTTCATCCTCATTGAAGTCTTTGCTAGAGTCAAATGTAACTCCTCGTAAATTAACATGGGCGTGACCGGAGTCACGAGCGTGACCAGAGTCACACTGCGACCGCATTCATCTTCGGTTTTTTCGTCCGAAAGAAACCGTTCTTCTAGCTTCATTATTTTTGTGTTCTGATGTGTTTGATTCATTTGACGATTCGTTGCGTTCCACCGTGTCCTTCCTGTGGGGAGGTTTCACTTGGGATTTCCCTGGGATTCCACTTTCCCCAGGGCTATCCCCGTCCGTTGTCGTTATAGTAACTGTCTCGCTCTTTCTCATGTGACGATGCATCGCCGTTTCCACGGTTAGCCAGTCGTTTACTTCCGCTCGCTTCTCTACGCTGACTGTGTCTTCTCACGGGAGGGGTGGGTGCGGGGGAAATTGCCATTCGCGGTGTGAGGGAGCCGTTATATGCAACATGACGTCACTGACTCCTCGGAGGCCACTGGATATATCCACTGCACTACCTGTAGGAGGAGACGAAATAACTCTTCAGCGCTCTTTTGACATTGGAAGCATGTTCCACATCAGAGGTGTCCGACTCTAGCCGAGGCAAAGTGGAGGTGGTAGCACCGCTTCTCTACGAAACGAGCGACACCGAGGAGTTATCGATGGATTCCGAAGACTCTTTCGCGGCAGAGGCAAGGTTTCGTCTCGTGACTCGGATTACTTGCTGCCTCTGAACTGGTCCGCAGTTTCCTTCGTTGTTGTACAAAGTGGACTCTGACACTAAAGCGCCTGCAAGCACCAAGCAAAATCGGCGTGCGCTTCTTTTTAGGCAGTTTCAACTGCGCTTGCGCATGAGAATAAAACAAAGTGAAGTTGCTGCCAATCACAGGACACAGGAAGTGCTACGATGAGCACCCCAACGCACGCGCAAATTGCGCCAAGAATCTTCCAAGAAGAGACTTGGGATACACATCACCGTATAGCCTACGTCGTCATGGTGATTACAGCCCACCAAAAGGCTTCCGGGATGCTGTAAAATCTGAATCCGATTGTGGTTTAGAGTCTGCAGAAAAAAAAATAAAACCAAACTTTGATGGCTGTTGAAAGTACTTTTCATTGGTTAAAATTAGGACCACCTTACCTACCATATATAATAAACAGTATCACTTGATGAAGGTACTGATCATAAGCGTTAAGGTGAATGGCCACACATTAATATTAGGGCCTCATCCATAAATTTAGAAGGTCAAGCACACCTTGAAATTGACAAATAAATAGTATCATGTGAAAGCACTGCTCAATAACTATCATTTGAATGGTCACAAACTAGGTTTAATCATACACAGACTCAAAAGTTAGAACCACCCTACACAGCCATAATAAACAGTACCACATAAAATACTGCTCATTCATCATCCATCATCATTTATTTGCCTTTATATTACAACGATTAAAAAAAGAAAAAATAAGATAAAACTAATAATAAAATAATAATATACAGCAAGTTGTTAGCGAGGAGACCTCAAGACCACCAGAAAGCTCAATAGCTTCATCGAATGGTCACACAATAGGGTTTTATCCACAGACTTAAAAGTTAAAACCACCTTGTACAGCATAATAAACAGTACCACATGAAAGTACCAAGCTCAATAGCTTTCATATGAAGGGCCACATTAAATGAAGGGCACTATGCTATTTCATGCTAAAACCATTCTGTGGAACGGTGGGAGATGTCAAGTTTTCTTACCTTTTCCGGCATAGAAAAAACCAACGTCGAGAAAATGACCATGGGAATCAAGAGGATAAGGACCAGCAGAAAATAGTTCTCGTGCACTGGCTCTCAAGGTATGTCCAATCACTTGCATGCCACTCATGGTCCGGAAAAACCGGAATAACCGGAAAATCCTGATCAATCGGAGAACGAAGAGGAAGGTGAGAGTGTCTGTCACTGTATTTGACAAGTTGACGTAAAGGGGAACCACTGATGTTATGTCGACCCATGTCATGAATGTTTTGAAAAATTCGGCCAGTGAAGGACATGTGAAAAGCCTGGCCAGAAAGTCGGCTGAAAACCACACCAGGTAGAAATATTCCATGCCCTCGAACAAAGACTTGTAGTTCTTTTTCAAGTATTGGATGGATTCAAGGCAAAACGTGAGTACTGATAAGACTATAACAACCAATGAAACCATGGCAAACATCTGAAAAAAAAGAGGGAAATAGTAAGCACAGTACTGTAAAAAAATTAATAAATCATGATTTTTAAAGATCACCGAAGTCACATCAGCTGTAGCTGGTACATTGCATGTCATGCGGGTATTCTATTCAGGTGGAATTGGAATTTGGAAATGTTGTTTTTTCTGGAGGTAGGAAAACCGGAGAACCCGGAGAAAGACCCTCAAGAAAACCAACTCATCCCACCTATGACACCAGGCAGGAATAGAACTGCAGGGCCAAACTGGTGGGAGGCGTGCGCTCACATCACCAGGTCAATCCTGCTCCAAAATAAATGCTCGTCTGTGCAGATCCCAGTGTGCTCTCATATCCCTGGGGTATTCCCTATAATGTTCTATACAGTGAGGCTCCGCCCGAAAGAGGTGCTTTTCCCAGGCTCAAGGTATTGTGTAAGGGTAGAGGACTCACAAGTTGACGTACATGAAGGGTAGGAATTCACAAGTTGAGGTATAGGAAAGGGTTGGGCAGACGGATTATTTTGACTCCGGCCACAACATGAACTGAACAAATAATACTTGTTTTTTGGTTAAAATCTCTTCTGGTAATGCTTGATGTTCTCTGGTAACGTTGTTCATTAAAGTATACAAAAGGACTAGGGGTTGGATCCCGGGGCGGAGCCTCCCGGTAAATAAACTTTCTAGAGTATTTTCCCTGATCTCTCGTCTCATTACATGTAATTCTTGGAGATCCCTCCCGAGAGGAACTGACTGGACTTGAGCCCGTCAAGTTTACTAATTTTGAGCCAATTTTTCTCATACTTTTGAAAGCAATATTGACGTCAGAATTGGTGAAAAACTTTTTCTCTCGTTTCCGTCGTCTATGTTGGCGCAAAAGCAACGCGAATTCTTTTTCGAAGATCCACGCGCGAAAGTTGTGTTACATGAGGAGTGACAAATTTAATTAATACTCCTTAGCGGACTGTTTTCATGGATTGTAATTTTGTTTACGTTATAACAGCTAATGCAAGTTTCAATCAAATAGCAGGGCGTCATACAACATAAACAGAGCGTTTTTACTCGCAAGGTCAGCACAAATGCACATTTATTGGAACCGAAAGAAACGTGTTTACATAAGGAAGGAGTTCAACTCCCACAGGATTGGTTTGGTACACCAACATGGCGGCGGTGTCACTGTTTTGAACACAACCATTATGGCTGCCGTGACGTCATGTAAAAACGCTGGACGAGCCAATCAGCAATCGAAGCAAAAATATGCAACGAGTGACGGGTGCCAAAGGCGGGAAACAAAGGCGGGAAAAATACATAACCTAAACACGATTATTCTAAGTAAATTGAATTTAGCCGCTCTGTTCGTTTTGTTTGTACAGAACACGTTGAACAAAGCGAAGTCATGATTTTTTCTGAGTTAGAAACCCGTGTGCGTTCTACACCAGTGACGTCATGTAAATTACAAAGACTACAGTCGTAATTTAAAGTCAGTGTTGTAATCAGATTGTTATATCTAGCTAAAATCAGCCACATGGAGGAATTGTAGTCCTAAACGAATAATACGAAGCTATGCGCGGGCAAGAAGACTATTTCAAAGATTTCTCTGAACATTATGCTTGAACTGCTTGGTAGTTTTTGTCATCTTGCCTATTACTACTATTACTATTATTATTGTAACAATTATAATCAAGGCCAAACTTTGGCCGCTGTCAATTTGTGTATTTGCTACGAGCTTAACAACATGACAACGTTGTATGCAAGAAAATTCTTTTTAAACCAAACTACTTTTCTTGAAATAGTTTGTGGAAAACAAAATTAAGCATAATCTATATATAATGCGAACCTCAAATTTATATTCCTTTTTTTTTTCGTTACGTTCAAGATACGTTATCGGAAATGGTGCACGTACGGGAAAATACTACTATCTGTTTTCGTGTCAAAAAGCATAAGTAACAATAATGCAAATAGACATGTATTAAATGGTTCAACATGGTGACAAAGCTTTGTGTTTTAATTTCATACATGACAAAGGTGTCAAAACTGAATTGGTGTGAACATATCTCGTACTCAGCCGGTGCCCATAAATAGAGTCAACTGTAACAGGTGGCCACTCCATTCGAGATCTGTTATAAAGTACTTCACTACGCTGGCTTACACTCGTTTCTGAGAAGAATATTTTCCGGCCGAGGCTGAATATTCTTATCTTTCTGCCGATTTCAGGCTGGATATTCTTAGGTTATAGCAAATAGCATTTATATTTTCAAATGTTTTGGTGTCTGGATGGTGTTAAGGTGATTTTGCAGCCAACCTGCAGGCATTAAAGCGGCTGCCGATATAACACGCACAACTGCTTGCAGAAATGCGTTTTAGCGTGGAGCAATACAGCCAGTTCTGATTTAATTTTGGTGCTTCTTGGCAAGACTTGCCGTAAGAGAAAGGAAGAATTCCATACGGTTTATTTAGGAGACATATATTGTACTGTAATAAGACATTTTTAACACACAAATTATAGATATTCTTTTCAACCTTCGAAATATTCTTAAAATTTCGAAAACGTCAGCTTTGATATTCTTCTTGGTCAAATTTCTCATGAAAGCAAAGAATTTAAAATTTCGAAGACTTTAGCCTTGATTTTCTTATTTAATACACTCTTATATAAAATATCAGTAATACATATATTTTAAATACAAGTTTGCCAAATATTATTCCTCGTACATTATGGCTAATATCACATATATCAGACCTGAAAGGTCTAATATTCTTTTAATTTCACCAGTACTGAAATAAGCTCGCATGGCAAATTTAGCATTATAGAGTAATAAAATGGTAGATAAGGGCTTGTTGTAGATAACGTTGGAAAAAAATAAGCACATTGATTGTACTGAAATATGCTCGCATAACAAATTCACAATTAGAGAGTAACTAATTTTGTTGATGAAAGTTTGTTGTTAATAACATTGAACGAAATCAGCATACATGCATGATAAATTGGACTGTTATCAGGGGTTATTGTCCAACTCTAAAAATAACAACAAAAATGATTGCGATTTCTTTCACAGTGAGATATTTCGAATAGGAAAAATAAAAATACACAAAGGTACCCCCAGATTTAAAATAATCTGAAAGATAGACACCGAAACTGTTTGTTTTGAAAGCGGTAAAGCTTTTCAACTTCGCAGCGTTTATATGTGATATCGTTGGAGAGAGCGAGGGACAGTGCCTCCAGGAATGGCCGGCAGTTCATAGCATATATAAAATGGTGTAAAAAAAATAATATTTACTTGGGATGCATCGAAATTTGTCGCGTTAACACAAACATTGACCGCAATACAGGCTTTAATACTTTTCTTTTTCTCAAAACATCACATGATTATAAGTGTCGGCAGTAAGTAGTTTTGTTATCTGTTCGTTCACTACAGTTTCGTGTTATCAAGGGACAACGGCCATTACGTCTTTTCAGCGCCAATGAGAAAGTTTTCTCGCGAAAAAAATAACTATGAAAAAGGACATTTTGTTGTTGGAGTTGACAGACCAGTGACACAGTTATATCTATATGTATCGCGAAAAAGTATAAAACTCGTAGACAGGTATGTTTTTGTAAACAATTTGACGGCATAGATCTTGGACAGACCGAGAGCCGAGGCGATTCTTTAATGCACCTGAATACATATTAAAATTATGTTTCTCTGATCATGAAGGCTGATGAAAGCAGTTCCTTATTTTTTTCCTGAAACGGAATTTAACAGATGGCCTTGAACTTGTGAGTGAATCAATGCAATTGCGTTTTTGATACCGCATGATTTTATCTTCAACGATACTTCCTGGTTTCGAGAAAAATCCTTTCAAACTCGACTGTAGTCCAGTTTAATTTATATGAAACGTATCAGTGAAACTGCGAGTCCATTTAAAAATGATAGAGGTGGATCGATTCAACGGAATTTTCTGTCGTTGCTTTGATTAGGTAGTAGTAAATATGCTGTACCACGAGTGTCGTTGCTTGAAGAAAGAGTCGAACGTAAATGGTATGTGTCAGTCGTAGTATTTTATTTTTGTTCGCAGAGTAGACGACGGTTTTGCTATTGTTTATCAGAGCCAAAACATGTATTGTATCAAAATTGTCAGTTTCGACGCATGCAAAATTAAAACGCAAATTTCCAGAAATACTGCAGGTTTGAGCAATTATCAGCTCGATCTTAAAAGTCCCCTTTCAAAATATCGATTGAAAAGCAAGAAGAGATAATAATAGCTATTGCTAAAGAAGAAATCGTCTACAAGATCTTAATTCGCGGGCTGGTGGGAAGAGTTATTACCATAATTAATAATGAGAGAATTTTCCTATATCATGCATGTTGCTACAGCCATCGGGCTTCATGTCAGCATTTTTATCAACAGGCCATTGTGTTGACATGTTTCCTGACAGTGCAGCGCGCTGAAAGCTCAGAGCGTGATTACATAGACAACAATGTTGATGAATTTTTAAATATAAATAACATCAAACAATATCCTCGCAGTCGAGGCTTCGGTTCTGCGGTGAAATATTCACCTCTACAAAAGTTGGAATCAAATTTACGTTTAATTTGACGTAATCTGCGTTGAGATACCTTTCAATTTAAATACTCAAGAATTGTGTGAGTGGTAAACCGATATCTATACCTACAAGTATTTTAGCTGAAGTTTCAAAACACACCACTTGACAAGTCAAAATGCCAGCTCATTTTTTTTAATTTGCATACGCGCAGAAACGTACAAAAAAGCGAACAAAAATATGTTTTTGGGGGCACAAGCTCCGACTCTTATCGATTTAGCCGGATCTAAAATCACGATTTTCGCACTCAAACGGTAGAAACTGATGACGGTTGTACAAGTCCATCTCACTTCCGTCCTAGATCAGTTGCAGAAACCATTAAATTCGATCTACTATACCTAAATTAGTCGCCTGCCCTGGTTGAAGTAAAAGCGGAAAAAAGGTAACATCTTCACCAGAAACTTGCTGAGTAAAATCGCTTTTATAAACACCAAAATTTGTTGTTGTTATTGTTATTGTTATCTAATTTGCCTTTAGCAGTGAAATAGAAAAAAAGAAATAAGGTAAAATAATATAAATTCCCTACCTGCGCGTATTTTGAAGAATATGGCTGTTCCAACATGGCCCAAATCTCTTTCTTCCATTTCGTTCTTGAAGATTCCTTGTGTCGAACTTTGAACGCGCTGGCCTCATTCTCCGATTCCTCGACGCTTTTTTGCAGTCCTTCGAACGCCTTCAACGTGGCTTGTGCGTCTCGATGTTGGGTATAATTACTCCAGCAACACGGCTCCATTTGGAGCTCGTCTATTCCCCAAAACGCCAGCTCTTCCTCAAACAGTGGACCGCATACATCACTAGGAGTATGAAGTTTACCGGTCCGATAGTAATTGATAATGCTGGCGAAGACCCCGGGGTGGCGGTCGAAAAAGTACTCGTTGTTCTCCGGATCGTACTCGGCCTGTTTGGAAGCATTTTCCGCGATCCATGCCAGCCTTGAATCCGGAACAACCCTTAGCGTGCTTAAGTACGTTTCGTGGCGATAGCCGCCTACATTAATAATAACCCGGTCCTTTGCTAGGACGCGCGCCGCCGGTAGTGAGTCTTCGAAATTGGACTCGGATTTCGCCCGCGCAATTCCCAATCCTGGCTCGAGCATCGTTCGAGTTTAGTCCGTCCTCATGGGGCAGATATCTCAGCTGTGTAAGGCCATCTTCTCAATCAAAAAAATCACTTGAAATGAAAGTGCCGCTCGGTTCAATTCACAACACATAGGTACATTCATCAGTACTCGCGCTGGCTGGCCACCTGTTTGGCTGCGTCTCCATGTAATTTAAACACATTTGCATTTGAAACATAACATGCTCGATTGCTGGCCTTTCTGTCGTTGTTATAAGAGGAGGGTTATCGCTTCCAAAGCTTGAATTATACCATCGATTAAATTACACCTTTAAATGACATCTGAACGTGCAGAAAATATACTAGATTATGGTACAGGCTCCAAAAGTACTCTAGTTAATTTATTAAGGCCCCAAGGTTTGTTTTACATTGTAAATCAATATTTAAATACAATGAACCGGACTATTAACCAATCAAAACCGACTTTGGCCTCTGGACTAAAAGCTTTCAAATCTTCATCTTTCCCATCAATTACCAGCGACTTTTCTTATCAAAACAGCAGTCTAAAGCTTAACACATCGAGATCTTCCACGAATAATCTGGGCGAACACAACAAAGCGCGATTGAAGGAAAACCGAACAAAAGCGATGTCCCCGAATCACAGACCTGAGTTAGATTTTGCGGCAAAGACCACCAGGAGGAAATTTTTTGGTCTAGCCATAATGTCGTCCGTCTACTGACTCAACTGCGAGAGGAATTGATATTCTTGTGTTTAAGCAAAACTGTTATAACACCCTACACTAGATGAGAGGCGAATTCAAAGCTGGCAAAAATTATGAAACTCACAACAATTGTTAATTAGTTTGTTGTTAGTGGCTTAAATTTTTTCGGAAATAGAACTGAATATTCAAATCAGGCGCTTTCTAGCTAATGATGTAAAAAAAGAATCGGAGAAATTGAATTTCTACGGGAACCGTTTGCCAGTTTCTGAAAGAATTTTAATTAGAAAGAGCTCTTGATGGAAATGACGGATAAAAATAATTACACATTTCCAGAGTCATTTTGTTCTAAGATTTTTAATCTTCGTGGACCACCCGCTAAGGCCAATAGTTTGATTTTACTAAAATAATCGACTATATGGAGAAATCCTCTTGTTATTCATCTCATTTAAGGTAACTTTTGAAATGTTTAAGCCATAGGGCTCTATAGTGTAAGTTGCTAAGGTATCGTTAAAGACCAGCCTGAGGAGACGTTGTTTGTTACAATGGCGGTTTAAATTCTTTACTGAGCAGTTGGGAAACCTAGGAGACGATTTAGCATCACTGCAGTGAACGAGAATCAAGGAACAATAATGATTCTTACTCTCCTAGCGGAAATATCGCAAATAGCATGTAATAAAGTCGTTGTAAAATTCAGGCTTAAATTCGTGGCTGCAAATTGTCCAACCCTTTCTAATTGTTTGTCGGTGGGAATGTTTTGATTCAAGTAATTTAAAACATTTCAAAGCCGACCTTAATTAATCATTCCAATGAGTTTTGTTTTTATTTTGTCAAAAGAGCTTTTGAAGGGCTATCACGTAAGACTTAACGATTCCACATTAAAATATGACTTGCTGGTTTCTACTGCGTGAAGCACTTAAACATAATAGAGGACGACTTTAAAATTAATGTAAATGCATACTTGGTGATGGCTTTGAGGCCTTTTTACGCCTTTGTTTTGTCTAACACAGTTCTTCTTTTTAAGCAATCAACCAAACCCTTGACGAAAAGAATAGATCTTTTAAACATATATGAGAAAGAGGCAGTTCTACCAGAAATTAACAGAAGTAATCGAAATACACTTTCCACCCTGAGAAAAAGCCCTTTTGTATGCACTTGGTCGACAACGGTCTGCAGGGGATAAACATGGTGGCTGTATTATTAATTAAAAGATGCCTTTTGTTGTACGCGAGTAGCATATCATTAAATTCCTTGCTAGAAACAGCAGTACGCCTAAGGAAAGTGCACCACGGAATTGCATTGCGCAGAACATCACGCACAATTAGCGTGCCCACATAAACAAAATGGTGGCTTTTTTCTAAACGGCTTGGCTTGCGAAAGACAAATCATTTTTTTTCTCGGAAACGAGTACCGGGATTTAATGATTTTATCATTTAGTTTGAATGCACCGATCACCCTTTTTTAAGGAGTGGATCAGTAAACAAGTTTCTACTGCAAGAGTGTAACAATATCACGGAAATTTAGAGCATGACTAGTACTCGTAAAAGCGGATAATAGGCGACCTCAAGAACGCTACGTACTTGAAACACGTTGAATCCTTGACGACGTATACATCAAATTGCTCCTTGATTGATGCAATACATCCACTGTTGAATTTTTTGCTTCACTTTTTCCCTATTTTCCGGCTCTCACAAAACGTAATTAAAGAAGAATGGTTCAAATATACCTTTTTGAAAGCTGATAATTTAAGGAGTTATTGGGCTTATGGAAGGTCCTCCTGCTCCTAAACGCCGAGTACTGGGGACCCCTTTTTATATCAAAATTTAAGTCCCTTTCAAAATACTTTGTGAGTTCTATTTCGATGGAATTACTTTATACGCAAGGGCATGTTAGACGCGAACACATTTGAAATGAAAGCAACTAATTTTCATGGAATAGAATTAAGCTCCCAAATTGAGTTAATAAGATTCAGTCTTCATTTCCCTGAAGGCGGATCGTAAAATTTGCACATGGCAGAGAAATCTATTTCGTCCCATTTTGTCGTATTCGGTCCCATTCGTTCGGCATCCTTGTTTTACCCACTTATGGCACCGTGCCATGATTTTGTTTACGTTGTGAGGAATGTCCCGGAATTAAATATAAATTCTGTGAAAATTTTACCTTTTGTTGGGGAATTTTAAATGAGCGATCTTTGAAAATCTTTTGGTTGTCATGACACCACACAGTGCACGAAATTGTTGCTATGGATCCATTAGAATTGGCACCTGTATGAGCTTTGGCTATCATCCATGCTCGGGCCACTGATGTGAGGGGCCTGTTTTTCGAAAGCCGAGGAAACTTTTCGGGCCCCTTAAGGCATTTTTAGTTTATCTGTTTCTTAAAACAGATAAGTGTATACGCTTAAAACTTCTTGTATGAAGGAAAACAACGTTGTAATCATAAGGTTCGAGATAATATGGTTTCGAGAAACGGGCCCCACGGGTAGGAAGGGTGAGAAGATTTGGAAGGAAATTGATAGAGTACCAATTATATCCACGCCATGCCAAATATCTCGCTTGATGTAAATGACCTGCAGCCCTGAGGAGGATTAGGGACCTCTCACAGGGTATTGTGACCTGCAGCCCTGGAGAGGAGTAAGGACCTCTTTTAGGATATTGTGATGGCAGCCCTAAAGAGAAGTAAGGACTCTTGCAGGGTATTGTGATCTGCAGCCCTCAAGAGGAGTAGCACCTCTCTTATAATTAGGGGATCGTGACCTGTACCCCTAGAGAGAAAGGGGGTGAGGGGGGTTTTTGACCCCTCCCATCTTACCAAGCTAGACTAGTATTGCATTAGCGATAGTGCCTGTTGGAGTACTTCATTCCCATCCCCTTTCCCCGCATTTGTTGTTGTTTGTTTTTCGTTCTAATGGGTTGGGAGCATTAATGGTAGATTAAGTCTGCATACAAGCCAAATGACCCATCTGGTCAGACCTTATCCCGGTTTCTGTAACGTGAAGAAAGTAGGAGCTTTTCCACTCCCCCTGGATGAGATGCTAGTCCATCGCAGGCCGGGTTACCCGGCCGAGTTGAATTCGCCGGTACTCATTTATGTACCTGCTGGTGGAGAGAGGCATTGTGAGAGTAAAAGTGTCTTGCCTAAGAACACACACAGGACGAAATTCCAAGAATCCGTAAACGGAAACGTCGACCGTAGAAACTTACGAAACCGTTCCGGAAACACGACGGATAACCTGTGTTTAGCGGTTTCGTGTCGTTTACTCGCGGTCCGTTGCTGCGTATGTACAGCGGAACCGGACCACTTTTTTTGTGCATGTTACCGGCAAGTTTCAGCTAAATTATAAAGGAAACAACTGTTTCCACAATCGTAATTCCGATTTTACATTTGCGGAAACACATGAAAACGTTGCGGAAATATGTATTTTCTATGTTTCCGTTGACGTATTCCGGACTACTGAATGTGTGATGGAGCTTGTGGAAACTCAAGAAACCATCTGGAAACTGATGCCTGTTTCATGTTTCCCGTTACTGGCTTTCGTCTCACAAACGTGTTATTTCAAAATATTATTATTTTTTTATTATTATTAAAGAAATTTTTATTTGCAAAACAATTAACTACTTACATTACTTACAATACAGCTATTACACCACTGACATTACAATAACTTTACTCAAGGCAATACTTACATTACTTACATTACACTACTTACGTAGAATACGGTACAATACTTAAGCTACTTACAATACAAGACATTACATCATTTATTGACAGAATAATTTTTTCATCAGTTTCCACTTAAAATTTTATATTACAGAGCAAAGTCACACGCAAATTTTTCAATGTTATAATTAAACTTTAGGTAGCTCTGTATGTCAGCAAAATCGGGGTTACGTCCCTCCATTTTGCACTTATATATGAAAAACTTGACTACTAAAATAATAATGCAATTAATCGCATTTTTACAAGGCATACAGTTTGTATAGCCCAAGAGAACAGATTGAAGAGAGAATTCTATTTCAATTTCTGTTACCGACCGAATTCCACTTGCGGAAAATAAACCTGTTTTCTTTTTCTTGCTTCCTGAAACGCACCCTTATTATGTGCATGGCAGATAGAGAGTCTTTCTAACTCATTTACAGCAGACCTCTTATGACTTCTCCTCCTTCAGTCAAAGAAATACTACAGCTGTATTTCGCCAATACGTTATTTATTTTTCTTCCATAATACAAGGCTGTAGTAAATAGATCTTCAATTGATCAAAGAGCCTAAGCATATTCGCAAAATACTTATTGTGTGTACGTTTACATAGTATTATACAACACTATGTCCTCGGCCTGGGGTCGAACCCAGACCTCTTGATCTTATGACTATGAGCCCACCTCGCCTCCACGACGATCTTAATAAATACAGGAATTCAATGCGACTCACCAAGTGATTAAGAAAGCGATTCATACAGGCACATTCAGTACCAACTTTTCGTGTTTCGCAAGTACACCTTCAAAGGACAGTTCAGGTATTGTACATGTAAGTGAGTATACAGTTGAATCTTCACTGACGACCTTCTCTCTACGGCGGCCATTGTTTTATATTCCGCCGGACGTTCCATACATTCACTCCTATTATAATCTCCCTACAACGACCAGCTAACCAACGACTGACGAACTGTGCAGAAAGAACCCCGCTGTTATTATTAAAAATTACGAAAATTATGCCTTCCGTATGTCTTTGATCTCAGTTTTAACAATAAATTTTGATTGCGTTTAATATAAACATGATAAAGATAAAATTT
>JAHPZR010002731.1:0-22088 GCA_019787425.1 Platygyra sinensis
CGAAAATCGCACCTTTCCTATTTAAGCCATTTTGAAACATAAAAATGTAGACTGCATGAGAAGAAAAATGCCGTTTACTATTTTCAAATATCTCTTTTCGTTCCAGAGATATTCAAGTTTTTAAAATATGCAAATTAGCCAAGTGATGACGTCATACACCAACCAGATTTTGATCCGTTCTGTTACCATGGCAACATACTGGGTTCCAGACCTCCCCTATATTAACAGCTTTTCTGGCCACCTTTGGCGTTCCTTTTTGATATTTGCTAACAGCACTTCATATCCATGATACAGCAAGCCCATAAATATGTTAGATCGACTTTGTGGCCTTGTTTAACATTTTAAAGCTGAAAATCGCCAACACATTGAAATCAAGTGGGTGGAGACTGGAAAAGAGTGAGTTGCCATGGGAATGGAATTTTTTATAGCCAATGATGGATTTCCTTTAGAACTATTAGCCTGCCAAGTTTCAATGGTCTGCACTGCAAATTGGCCAAGATAGCTTTACAGTAGAACCCCGCCTTACGACCACCCCGTCAATACGACCACCTCGTTATTACGGCCACTTTATTCTGGCCCGAAAAAAAAAAGTCAGTCATTTTCCTATTTAAAGAACCCCTTTAATACGACCACCCCGTTAATACGACCAGTTTTCCATGGCCCGAAGGTGGTCGTATTAACGGGGTTCCACTGTATTTATATACCCAATATAATATTGGGTTGAGTGTATGACGTAATCAGACATCTCATTTGCATGTTTTACCCATTTTTCAAACTCAAATATCTCCGGAACTAATGCAGATACATGTATACTCAAAACTTTTCTGGAAAGATTTTGAATTTTATTTTTACCCTTTATCAAAAGAATTTGTTCATCTTAGCTTGCAAGATGTATTAATCGGAATTATAACTTCAGAATGCCCCTTACTAAATTATTTCTTGTTGATAGCAAAACTATTTCTATGGGATTGCAGAAGATCTCAAATACTTCCAAGCTTAGCTGGGTTTAAAAGAAAGATCAAAATTCAATTTGAAACGTAAAAATATATCTGCACTAAGAACAATACTTTAGATAAATTTATTAAAAAATGGGGGACAGTTTGTCCTCTGAAAACAATAACTGTATTCTAACTTTTTTTTTTTCGTATTGCTGCCTTTGTAATCTTCTATTGCCTTTGTAATTGTATTTTATCATAAATATATTGTACGTTTAAAACAGTATTGTAAGTTATGTAACGATATTGTAAGTAGTGATTCATTTGGCTTAATTAGTACATTGTGTTTGTATGTAATGTTTAGTATTTGTAGTAGTCGTAGTATTGTAAGTAGTGTGAGTGCTCTGATAAAATAAAAAAAAATCAAAAAAAAAAAAATCAGAAGTTACTTGAATACTCGCGAGCAATCCCAAAATTGCACGTCAGCTTAACGTCATAGAGTACACATGTTACAGTAGAACCCCGCCTTACGACCACCCCGTTAATACGACCACCTCGTTATTACGGCCACTTTATCCTGGCCCGAAAAAAAAAGTCAGTCATTTTTTTTTTAAAGAACCCCTTTAATACGACCACCCCGTTAATACAACCAGTTTTCCATGGCCCGAAGGTGGTCGTATTAACGGGGTTCCACTGTACTCAGAATTGGCAGAAACATATCTTTGCTGCAGTCCAAGCTACATGGAGTCGGTTAGTCATGTTTGTCTAATGCGGGGGTTGTATTAACATTTTCATTAGGAAGGCAAAACCTTTTGAACTTAACTTTGTTATCAGAAAACCATTCCTCCAGATGGTCAAACCAGAGAGGCAAAATCTTCGTTATAAGCCAGTCAATCCGTCCGTTCCTCGTCCCTTATTGAAACTCGACTATGAACACAGGTATTTGAGTGTAATGCTATCGATTTTCACCTCGGCAGTCTTAAGCAAGTTGACAGGTTACATAAAGTAATAGTCGCCTCTCTTTAGGGAAAGCGTTTCAAAGCTGTCAACTTTGATCCCATCGTTTTTCAATGACTTTTCATTTCACAACAGAACGCCTTCCATGCAGCAGTGTAGGTTTTGACCATCTGTTAACTTCATTTCTCTGTAGCTCCTGGTCGCACCATGCAATCTGTGTCTAACGAAATCGCGGACAGACAAGAACGATCGTAAGTATCGATACGAATAACTTGCAACGAGCTCGCTCCCCACCGTTGAACGATACGCACTGGGAACAGGGCTGGCCATGGAGTCTTCTTCCCTTGCTACTAATATGTGGTGCGAGGTTGCTGTTTTATGTTTTATGTTGTAACCCCAAAGCCTGAGTTTCATCACATGGCCTAAGATTGTTTTTCTCGCCGTTAATTAGGACTACGGTGCAAACTTCATTTTAACTCAAACCAAAGTAGTTTCGTTGTAAAGTCAACTCTCTTGTGGTGGAGTTTCATCATCTTTTTTACATTTATTTTTAACTGTCAGGGACACTCTTAACAACAACATTGACAGAAAAAGATCACAGCTGAGTCAACTACAACGGCAGCTTAGTGAGCTGGAAAGTCAGTAACGTACATGATCTTAAGTCAAAGAAGGTATTAGTGATTCGCAAAGAATCCGCCGTTGAAAAAAACGATGGTGGCTGTACATTTTACCGCGATACCATGCGATCAAAACACAGTACATTAGGCACAAGGAAAGCCAAGTTTTTGCAATATTTTCCCAGTACTAACGACAGCGTGTATTCTTGATTTGAAGATTGCGTTTTAATGAGCCTTGTTAAGTTTTTCGTGGGCTACAAATGATGAGTAAATGTACCAGTCCACATGTTTTTCCTACGCAGGACCGTCATTTTGATTTTCAGTTATCCAATCTGAACTTACTTGCTGTTAATTTCGAATTCTTCTAGCTACGCCTAAAAGCTCAGTTACAGACAAGAACGCACTTGGAGCAACAGAAAGCTGACCTCACTGCAAACAACAATGCGTTTACTAGAGAGAATAAGGTTAGTTACAAAGTTAGTCGCGGACTATCGCAGACTTCTTTTTTCCTTGAAATATCTAAAATAAGTCCGCATAGCGTGCATGTAATTACTAATACTTAAACAAAACACCACAACCATCTACCCGTCACTACGGGAACTCGATCTTCAACCAAATCATTAATACATGAATAACACTCAAAGGAATAGCAAGTTAGTGTGGTTGTCAGTGATACTAGAGCATAAACACCTTCCTTTTCCCTAGCCCTAGTAGAGTGGTTCTATTGTTGAAAGAAGAAGTTTTTAACTGTGGCTGTGATTTTTATGTTTTCAAAATTTACCCAAGCCGAGACAAGTTTAATAAACTGTTGATTTCTTCATGTACTTTTGATTCTGTGACAGGAAGCAGAGACTGAACTAACTCCTATTGCTGTGTGTAGAGATTTTCATTTTCCCGTTACCGTTTGGGAAGCTTTTGCTCTAGAAAATCAGTTTCCATTTGTTACTTTAATTTCTGATGTGAAGTATATGAAATAATTCATATTTGAACTGTGGTTGTAGATGCAAGTGAAGAATGATCATCGCAGTTAATTTTCCAATTTAAGCAATTGGAAAGAAGAAGCCTGAAAAAAATCAGGGCTTCAACTTCAACTTCAGCTTTCTGCTAGAGAGTTAAATGGCAAAAATAGAAGGTCTGGCTGAAAAACTGGTAACTAAGGCCTCGTAGTAAGTCCCATATGGAATTAACGCAAATCGGAGATGAAAGGTTAACACGTTTTCCCCTTTGTTTACTGTTTCACTTGTCTAACGACGGAGGACGCCAGTTTCCCTAGAAAATAGTTTTGAATGTGATTTTGTTTTTCGATGCATGGAACATTTCACCTGGTTGATGCGAAAACAGTGTTTTAGTCCCAAGGTTTTCTACGTCGTGCGAAAGATGGTGCTTCATTTACCGCGCGACCAAAACGGTCATATTACAACCTTGCAAGCTAAATAACCAAAAATAATGGTAGCAACTAGAAATGCTCGGCCATCATGGCCTACAATAAAGTTGAGAAAAGAGGTAGACATCAGTGGACAGGGACATTGCTTTTTATTGACCACGTAATTAAAGACATTTGATCCCATGTGAAAGCTGCTACACACTGGCATATCCGGCATATGTGCACAGTTTAACTAGTTTGATGGTCTTGCTTATCTTTCAGGCTAAACTTGAAGAGCTCCAGGCTGAGAAAGAAAGTGTTGTTAGTGAAAAGGATGCTGCAGACGATGGGAATCGCAAGTTGGTCAGTGGATCCAGATTTTTTTGTTTGTTAAACAGTTAACACTTATTTACCGAAGTGGAGGAAAATATCTACCACTTGCACCGAGACTGATTTTAATTATTGTTTTAGAATCTACCATGCAAGCTGCATAATAGACCATTTTTCAGTTGTCTGCTTAGTGACCTGGCCTCTGAATGGCAGCGAGGTTGGAGGTGACCTTGTCTAGATACAGACCTCACTGCTTTTGTTGGGTAAATCAAGTTGTTCTTATTCTAACTAGTTGGCATTTGAATGAAAAAGCAGAGAGGCCTGTATCAAAGCAAGGTCAGCTCCAGCCTCGCTTGCATTCAAGAGCCAAGTAAATGAGCACACTACTGTAAATTGGCCTATTAGTGGGCCTAAAAATGACTTTATTTCTGGTAATAAACCGACGAATGGTCGGAAATCTCGAAATCTCTGCTCGGAGGTTAACAGTACTCTACTTATCACTTCCAAGTTAACCTATCGAAACGCGTGGAAAGCACTAATACATGTATATAATATTCTCGCAACGTTAAAGGTTACACACACAAAACAAAAGTATAACAGAATAAGGTACATAAACTGAAATTCAAACGAAAAACAATAGTTTCAATAACAAAAGAAAAATCATTACCACCAATGAAAAACTTAATTAAATATTCTAAGAAGTAGTGTGCATGTCTTAAAATTCAAAAAAGCAACAGTCAAACACACACGTTAAGTTTCACAATAATAGCAGTATATACTGATGGCCTTTACAATGTCGCCGCCACATGAAAGATTTTCACATGACATCTTGGCGGTCAAGTGAGCTGTTCTCAAACAATGGAATTTCCCAATGTAAAAATGTGCTGTTATCATGAAGCACAGTATGGTCGGCGTGAACTTAAATTGATAAATTAGTTATTTCATTTACGTTGCAAAAAGGGAAGAGCATGATCTATGGTCGCTTCTCCCTCTTTGTCTTTACCTATGTGATCAATTTTCAGCCGTTTTTGTCAAAGTAATGGAAATATCAAGCCACCTCTGTTGATGCCTTGTTGCTCTTGTTTGCTTTCTTAAATTTATAACCCTATCTACCCCTAACAAGCTTTTCTAAGGGACTCTAGCTGTCCTGTTTGTGAAATCCAGAACGTTTGTATATCAGTTATTTTATTGTTTTAACAGCTTAACGAAATAAGGACGAGTGGAGACAAAGTGCATGAAAAAACCGCTGAGATAAGACGGTAAGTCAAGTGTGTGCAACGTCTTTATTAAACGAAATTTGCGTATTAAAGTACATATAAAGTAAAAAACAATCGCTGCTTATTTGAAAGGATTTTTAAAGGAAAGAAGAATGGCGTTTTCCTATTTGGAATATCTTTTTTTCGATTAGAGATATTTACGTTTTATGCAAATAAAGAAAGTGATGACTTCATAGGTGGCTCCACTAAAACAGTACAGTACTCAATAAAGAACATCTCTAGTGTTATTTAAACTTGACACCAGAAATATACATCTTAAAAGAAACAAAATGACACCGGCCTGTCGTGCCGTTGCCATGACAACAGTTATGCCGCTTGTCCTGTTTTACTTAACAAAACCCCAGGTTTTATCGCAGACAAGGATCATCCTATCCCAACATACTAATGGCAAGAGTTGAGACGATATGAGAACCATGCGTGTTCAGGGAAAGACTCTCTGTCAATCCTTGGGGTGTTGCTTTGGACTGTTCGTCTACAGTTGGTCTATTCTGTAGCTCGCTGTCCCGGTTAAATGTTCCCAGCTGCATTGATGTTGCATCTTCTCTGTCTTCTACTAAACTGCTTCTCTCACGTCTTGTCCTTATGACGATTACGAAGATCAGCAACACAAAACTAAACTCAAAGCCCCTAAACAGGAATGAAACACCAAACCTGATCCAGATCGAGTTCTTGTTGAATTCTAAACCTCATATAGCAACGAAATCACTAGAAGACACACGCATAAACGGCGTTAAAGAAACTGCGGAAACCACAGATGAAGTACAAAGGCGAACGCAGACGTATTTCCGGCTGTCACTGGTTTCGCCGAAAATAACGTCTGCGAACTCGAGTCAAAGATTGATTTCCGCGACGTCAAAACTTTTGTTTTGTTGTTGACCATTAAAATTCACCGATAGAATATGATACTCGCATACACGCGGGACGCCGCGGGAGCCGGTGATAATTTTAGAACCATGAATTTGTTCGCAATGAGCTAAGAGCGCGATCGAAACTGTCGAAACACCGAAGAAGATTTTAACTTCCGAGGTTTGTTTGCTTTGCAGGGCAAAAGTTTCCAGTGAAGAAAAGATAAAGGTGTTTGGAGAAAGTACAGTGGCCATTCAATCATGCACTGATTCGTTTAACTGAAGTCGATCTGTCCGTTTCCGGGCAAGATTAAAACACGACACTTTTCGGGCGTGATGTGACATATCTGTGACCTGAGTTTAGCTCTAACAAAGATGTCTTAGGGAGATTCACCTTTCCTATGAAAGTTGGTCTTCTGTATATTTCTCTCAGCAAATTGGTTGATTCTATATTATGCTACATTAGCATAAAGTAACATGCAGGCCTGCAAACGTTAGCCTCTTAGTGAATTACGTATGGCCTTCGATCTGCTCAACGGAATAATTTATTTTCTCAGTGGAGCCTTTAAGTAGAATCTTTTAAATGCCGTTGTGTTTGCTACCTCTGTGGCAATTTTTATTTAAAGGGCCATTGTCACGATAAAGCGCATGTGCGGTCTTGATTGACCCCAATTTTTTTAAACCAATAGAAACCGTAATACTATCACGAGCGCCACGAGGGTCAGCTTAGAGTTGCACGTGCCTTTCGAACATCTCTTTATCCGCCGGCTTTTGCCTTTTGTTTGTAAAGAATATTTATCATGTTTATGTTGTGTGAAGGCCGTGTCCGTTGATTACAAGCACATACGCTTTACTTTCTTCCAACTTGCATGCATATCTGTAGCTATATACACAAAGTTTCCGATTTTCGTCCTTTCACTTGCATCTTTTCTTCGTTTTTCGTCTTTTTTTTTCGAACAAGACGGCTACGAGGTGAAAGTAGCTTTCGTCTCTAGCCGCTTCGAAAACCCTCTCGAGGACATTGTATTTCTCGACAGCATTCAACTCAAAACACAAAATACGACTTTTAAATCTTTCATGGATGACTAAACAGTTCTTCAATATCGGTATTACTATTTTCATACGCCTCACAAGGTCGATGGAGGAGGATTTTTCTCACAAATAACAACTTTGAAAACTGTTCCGTCGGATGAGAAATCAAATTGCTGCACATGCGCAGAAGGGTGTCAAATGCATTTATGTTGCAGCTTTTGAATCGGTCGGGTCATTGGCCTTCGATTCTCTATTACCGTGATCTTTTGTTTAGTAGCCTGTGGTGACCTTACAGGATAATCTTTCATGATGTTTATCACGGACGGTTATGCAGGTCTCATATCCGAGTCCTTTCAAGGCTCTTGCAGTTTCTTAGAAGAGTGCACCTCCATTATTTTGTTGCATTACTAGCAGCCAACAGGCGTTAGTGTTTTGTAACCGTCAGGTTACCGTGTTGGAATTAAATTCTAGGATGCTGTATTATGGTCTTGTTTGGCAAATGTTATAGGTAGTTTTCTTCTCACATCACGAAACAGTGGGAGTCGTGTTAAGCCTGTCTACTCTACCATTTTCAACTGCTCTGATCTCTAACACGAACCTGACATCACTGAGTGCGATATTGCGCTTATTCTACGCAAATTTAAGCGGCTGACTTTGTCCTTCATCAGGTTAATCAGCGGCGAAACAACGATTACAAAGTTCTTCTCACGAGTTGGATCCACACAAGAATACACAATAGGCAAAGCCTGAAATACAACAGACTTTCCAACTTCAGCTGAGGATTCACAAAAACATCGCTCTTCGATTCAAAAACAAATCGCAAGGCTTCCTCTTGATGCTTATTGAGGCTATCAAACCCTAAAACTTTCCCGAACTAATCCTCTGCAATTTTTCAACACGCGTTTGCGAGAACTCCACGCACGATCTCTGTGTTACCTCTTCAGATATGCAAGGTGAAATGTGATTGGTTTTTAAGCGCTGACGTCGTGGAAAATCGTTCTCGTAGCTCGAGTTCGCAGACGTTATTTTCGGCGGAGACAACCGACAGCCGGAAATACGTCTGCGTTCGCAGGCTGTACAAAGGCCAGAAGCATAATATTCTTGAGTCTTTTTTGTCTGCGAGAATTATCCGTCTCCGAAGATATCAAGTTACGCGAAATTCTATAACCGGCCGCTGCGTATTCGACAGAAATCAATGTCCCCCAAATATACAGGGTTAGATCTGAAATAAAACGCTCCCATGGCGAAGAGACAAAGTGATACACGTGCAATCAACCGCTGAAAATTCTATTATTTTTCTTTATTCTCTGTTATGTTTCTACATGTATTGGTCGCATGGATTCGACTTAACGAAATCAACTTAACTTTTTAAGGATTAAACCACTGCAAAAACCGTGTACGATCAAAACTTGCTCTACGTTGGATCAAAATAGATCGTGACCAGACCAAAAGACTTTAAAAATAAAAATATACTGCAAGGGTTGTTCAAGACAACGTGAACATAGGCGTTGTTATAATATTTCGGCTGGCAAACCGACCAGCCTTCTTCAGGTTTATTGAATGAATAACTGCTTCTTACAAGATCTTTATATTCACCGGAAATGACATAAAAGGCTACGTGATGTGTAACATTAATAAAAAAGGAAATGCATAAAAGATAATAATACATGACAACAAGGTAAAATAAACAAAACAAAATTAAAAGGCTGCTAAATTAAGTTACATTCCATCTCTTCTGTTAAGGCCTGCAGGCTCCAGTGTTTTTCCTCTGTGTATGAGGAATGCCTCGCGAGCTTTTCTGATGGAGTCACGACTAGTGTGCAGTTGTTCGAGCGGTATAAGGATCATGTGATCCTCCGCGTGACCACTAGCTAGTCAGGAAGTGTCGTGAAACCGCAGTGGGGGTATAACTACAAAAGGGGTTTATAATTGGTCGCCTATGTTCATTGAAATGGTCTTTAAGACGACGTTTGGTCCCTCCGATGTACTGAAGATTACATTTAGTGCACTGAATCATGTAAATAACATTAGAGGTTTCACAAGTAATATGTGATTTGATTTTAAACGTTTGTTCAGTACTATAAAAAGTATATTGATTACGGCCATCCTCAATAAAAGGGCAGACGGTGCAACTAGTTTTATTACACCGAAACGAGCCGGATGGAGACCTAGATTGGTCGGTGTTAGTAGGTTCCGGAAATTTAGCTCTAACTAGAATGTCACTAATGTTTTTACAACGCCGGTAGGCTACTAAAGGGAGATTAGTAAAAACATTTTTACAGCGACCAGATGAATAAAGCACGTTAGAGTGTTTGTGAATTATACGGGATATGTTAGGTAAAGCGGGATTATAGGTAATGAAGAACGGAACAGTATCTGTCTGTTGTTTAGGTTTAGCTTTAAGAGCGTCGTTCCGAGAAATGTCAGAAGCACGTCGTATCTGGGTTTTAAGGAAGTTAAGTTCGTAACCTCGATTGACAAGGTAGTCCATAAGTTCCTTGCAGCGTCGTTTGTAAGTGTCTGTAAGGAACTTATGGACTACTACTAAGCAAATCGACTTAAATAAAGTTTATCACATGTTTATATACAATTATAATACAATGTTTACTGGCAGAGGAAGACACATCAGCCGTGCATGTTTTCATGCGGGTCCTCCACCTGGTAAAGGTTTTACCGTCGCGCACAAGTGCTTTTTATACTAGATTTCCTCTGTCCATTTACTTGAAATAATCGTTTTCCTTTTGTTATCTTATCTAGTAGTGTTTTTCATGATTCTAATGCCTAATGGAGATCCACTGATGTCCAAGTAATACTTTTGAGCCTTTTGTTTTTTTTGTACGGTAAGGTGACAGGCTCACTATTATAGCTAAAGGTATCTACATAACAAGCTTGAATCTTTTTTATTTTTTATCTTACATTGTGTCACTACTCGGTGCTTCGTCATTGCAGTTTTCCTCTGTCGGTATTTCCTCCACGAATGTCCCTAGCTGTAAGTTTGGAGCATCATCCGCCACGGAACCTTTTCCAGACTTTGCTCGAATGACAACTCCGAAGATCAAAACCACAATGGCAAGCTCGCAGCACTTTAGCAGAAACATGATTACATACCTGCTCCAATTGGATGCCTTGGCAGACATTTCTAAACGTTTGAAGATACCGTACCGGGCAGCAGCCAAACAGACAGTCAGACTTATCATCGCTGCAGTAATAAACGGTGCAAGGAGAACTAGGATTGTAATGTTCTTCAGTCTTCGTTCTCCTGAAGATGTTCCAATCTCTCGCGTGGACTGCAGGTTCCTCCACATTCTGCGCCCTGCCACCACGTAACCAATGCAGATCAGTGTTCCCCAGACAGAGAGAGCCAGATAAGATAGAAAGGACCAAAACTTCCTATCTTTGTACAAAACCAGCAGGCTAAATGTCAGCATAACCGACGTTGTTACAGCTGTAATGGTGAGCAACACCCAAATGTTCTGAAGTCGCGGAGGAGCTAGTGAAGTCTTAGTCGTTTCTAGTAATATGAGAAGGAGAATGCTGAACGCAGAGAGAATCAACGCCATGGAACAGCAATCTATGAGCAATGCTGTTATGAATGTTTTTTTGGATGCTTCGTTTAACAGTAAAGGAAGTAAAGGACTCCAAAGCAGTGCGACTACTTTTAGCGACGCTGCAACAAAAAGCTGAACCGTTGTGAAACGACCGTGAACATTCCGACTGCTAGAAGGATGCTTGTATTGGCGAACAATGATGGCCAAACAACTCAGCGCGAAGATACCAAACAATGTTGCGAATATGTAAGCATAGAAATTCCAAGCCCCGTGATGGCGAAATTTCCATTTTTTTGCAACTGATGAAGTTGAAAAAGTTGTTGCAAGCGAGTTTATTGTAGAGCTTTCGTTCTGTTGCATGTTCTTGTGCTTGCTGTCCGTTAGCACTTCCTTTCCTGACCAGTCATATTTACAAACCAAGCTGTTATCTCTAATGTTAAATCATTTTTGCATAAAGATGTCTCGATACCATTATCTCAAGGCCGTAAGCGAATTTTGTTTATCTTTATTTACTTGTATTGGCCCGTATAAATGGCACACAATTTGTCTCCTTCACGTCAGCAATAGTCTCTTATTAATAAAAGATAAAAGGAGTCTAAAAGCACTTGGTATTTGTGCATATAAACGAGATATTTAGCTTAAACAGCAGCAACATCGATAAGGAAAGCTTTTTTTATTTCAGCATGTGATATAGCTTCAGGTTTTGCTGTTTAGTTTTCTTTTGCTCGATGAGCCTTTAAAAATACCTTGCATTGTAAATTGCTGTCAAGAATTTATTTTATTCAAGAATAACATCTGCTGACGGCGATTTCTGATGAGTATTTTGTGGAAATAACCAGTTCCCTAGTTACCAGCCTCGTCTCTAAGGGAAACACGCGAAACTTGCAAATGCCGTTGTCGAGTCTTTTTTTTTTGTCTTGTTTTTCGTTATTTATGAATCGTGGTCGGCAAACGATGTCGATGATGACCGTGTTTTGCAAACGTTTCCAACTTCAAACCTCGATATAAGTTCCATTTTTTAATTGCCTATTTTATTCATGCGCCCAAAATTAAAATTTGGAGGGCATTGTTAGTACAGATGGAACAGATGTTATTTATTTTCAGTATGAGTTTTCTAATGAAAAAAAAGAACCGAATTCAAAGTTCGTTCGTGTTGAATTAAAGAGGCTCCTTACACCTCATTCGGCACCATGTGGATTACATACTGACTTGTCTCATCTCTGACTGACAGAAATCAAGTTAACAATTTTGTTATTTTGTGTACTGCTATGAATTCAAATATTATTTTGAGAAGTTCACCCTAGGTTTTTGTGACCTGTTTTAATCTCATAGTGTACTAAAATATAGGGCAAGCTATGCGCTTTATGGCCATAGTAATCTTTTCTAAGGGCGGTTCGATTGTCGAATGTGATGATCGTAATACTAGTAAATCGATTGCTCTTTCTAAACAAGAAGTTCCAGTTTTAAGGGGGCTGGGGTGGACGTGTTCACGCGCAGTAATCAATCAACCATCAACATGTCAACACCTGGCATTAAAAAATAAACAGTTGACAACCAACCTACGCGTTTTCTTTTACGGATGTTAACAAAATGTGTGGCATTGTTGCTGAGAATGTTCTACCAAAACGTATGAGCTTAAATCACCAAGAAGTCTTCTCTTACTTTTGGTCAGTGGTATAAAGTGTGTTAAATTTACCGCACGTTGACTCTGCAAAACGCCATGAACGTGACATTTCAGCTTCAAATTTGCCTCTTGTGCCCGTAAAAAGGCTTTTCAAACCTCCCGGCCCTAGCTTAAGCTGTACTATTACAATGAACTGCGTGTCAAGTGTGCGATGCTTGGCTCTGAGCCAAGGCCGTAGGAGAGACGCTCCTAGGGAAACTTAATGAAGACTCACTAAGATTTTGGAGATGTCTGTCGTTTGAACTATGATTGATAAGTGGTTTTCCAAGGCAAATGTCACCCAATCGGAACAATCATAGTTCGCGTTTATTTCTTACACGATCATAGACGCCCTTGTGGCGAAAGTTAGTACCCAGTCTCCCCGAAGTTTCTATATTGGCGCAGAGAGTTCTTAAAGTAATCTTTCTTTTTTTAAGGTACGTGAATCAAGGAGGCAACACAGCTTTACAAGACAATGAATCTCGCTTAAAAGAACTGAAGGAACGTGCAGAGAAACTGAAAATGAATAAAGAAGCCGTTTCCAATGAAACTGATAAAATGAAGAATGACATTTCTAAGCAACAGGTTACTCTTTAGTATATTCACTATATTCTTTGCTGAGAAATGCTCAGGACAACAACAGGAGACCCACTACCGAACAGTCATTAAATGCTAAGAGGTGTTAACCCAAGCAGAGAACCGTGGAAATAACCAACAAAGGTACAAGGATGTTACGATTGAGGTACACGACTGATACGGACTCACTGGCAAATCCCCCGTTCAATTAAGCTTCAACTCCCCCGCCCCTCCTCCACTCCACTTTTTGATAATCAGCCAGCAAGTCGAGTTACCAATACGAAAAGTTGCGATTTTTGAAGGGACGTGCCATTTAACAGACGAGCATTAAACTTTAGCTCTGTACTATTTGTTTGTTTTGATATATTGGGCAGCTGATGCACGTTACGAAGTAGGCCACCCTTTCCTTGAACAGTCTAAAAATTAATAGGCCCTCACACAAGATGTAGATCTTTTACGGATATTTAGAAGTGACCAAATTCCCCGAAAGATAAGAAAGAAAATGCGTTATAGAGAGTAAAGAGATTTTGGTTGCCGATCTTACTAGATACGCGCCCGTGAACTAGAGGACAACATACAGCTAAAGAGCACTCAAGAAGAAATCCAAAATATTGACAAGAAGATATCAGATGTCAACAGGGAACTGCGAAAGTTTGGCGACAACGAGAACCTTATTAGGTAAAGAAACTGGCAGGTTTGGGCTCCACTAGCAATAGACCTTTCTCCAAAATTGCGGCCGAAAATTCAAATAAGTTAAAATTAGCTAATATTAAAAACGTAAACCAGCACTAGAAAGAACACCTTTACTTTAGAAACCCTGCAAAGTTTCAACATATCAGGTGTAATATCAGCTGAGAAAATGAAAGTTGAAAATCGAAAACTTTACAGACGTTTGTGTGACATTTTTCAATTTTCAACTTACATTTTCCCAGCTGATATTACACCTGATATGCTGAAGCTTTGCAAGGTTACTAAAGCAAAGGTGTTCTTTCTAGTGCTGATAGAAATTTTTAATTTTAACGTATTTGAATTTTCGGCCGCCATTTTGTAGAAGGGTCTATTTAAACAACTACCACTATTTCTAAATAACATTTTTACATAAAAAAAAAAACAATTTTACATTTCATTACTTGAGATTTGGTGTGGAGAAAAAAAAGAAAGCAGCACTAATCCGTTCTTAGTTTCAGACGACAGAACGTTAACGTCTGTGATTCAGAGCTCCTTTAATCATATTTGATAGTTCTCAAATAGCAAGTCACTATGCTTGAAATTGACTACTTGAAATTGTGTTGTAAAATAATTTTCCGGTATATGGATATATCTGATATCATTTAAAGACTCCTGGTTACTCCTGGTTTTTCGAAAAGATCTTTAAGGTTGTTTCCTTTCAGAGAGAGACAGAAATTGCAACAACAATCTGACGACATAAGGAAAGAGGTAAGCTATAAGTGTTGTGTTTGCTGTCCTCTCTATTAAACTGCAGACAATAATTTAAATCGATCATTTTACTGATCCAATTATCTGTTTATGCTGTTGCCGCGAGTCTTTCTGTGTTCTAATGACGACATAATCGGCTAAAACTAAAACTGCTTGAAAGAAATCTACGTGTGAATTTCTCAAATTGGAATAGTGAGTTTAAGTGATAAAACCTTCACTCCTAACAAAAAAAGAAGCAGACAATGGTATTGAGTTGTAAAGGTTCCATACTAATGCACTTGAAAGGCAACATGTTCATCGTGTTTTTTAGAAAGCGCGCCACGAAGGACGACTGGCAGGATATGAAGAGGAAGTGAAGCGATGCCAGAGAGAATTACGAAGTCCCTTGTACAGAGATGCTGATGAGAAACACAGACAGCAAGTCATCGCCATGAAGGCGAGTCAAGTGCTACTGTAGCAACAAACTAGTGCTGTCATGGAATCTGTGACAAAAAATGTAGGGTGGATATACGGAATCGGAACGAGAGGGCGAGGCTAATTTTCAATGTGGCGCCGTTTTTAAACGAGAAGGGGCCCATCTTCGCTCAAACCTGCCCCTGTCCGGCCTCCCCCACTGCAGCCGCCGCCTCCCTCGGAGCCTCTGGCCCCGCACTGATTGGAAGCCTAGCTAAGTTAGAAAGTGAACGCTGAAAGGAAACAGCAAGTCCACCTCTGTTGTTGATAACGGCATAATTTTGATGCTAACAAATTCTAATAACTTCCTGTTTCGTTTGTAGACAACTGAAATGGCAAATTCTGACCTTGACAAGTACTACAAGGCTCTCGACAAGTATGCTTTGAATATTTTGTTTATTGACTAAAGCGGCTAAATGTTCTAAGATTAATAAGTAAATTACCAATTTCTCCAGGGGCGTAGGTTCTAGTCACACCACTGAAACTGCATGCAGGACAAAACCCGGTTATTATTTTTTTTTTAATGTAAACCTTTACTTAGTCACTGAAAATAAGATAGCATGCGGTATAATTACAAAAATTAAAATGTGAGAACTCACAAAAAGAAATAACTACAGGTGAAAATAGCGAACTGAAGAGTACTTTTACACAAAATCTACGAATTACGGCCATTTAGGTAAAAACTCCCTAGAATAGTGTATAAGAAGGCCTTGAATCTTCTTTTTACCCATTGCGCGCTTGGTCTCAAAAATTGGAGATAGGAAGTAGAATTATTTCAGCAAGGGTCTTGGATTTTTCTACTGTAAAATTTACGAACACTAGTGATACATGTGCTGATACAAGCCGATTTGACCAGGTGGTTCCGCTCTTCTTTTTCACTTATGTTGCTACGCCAACACTGATTTTTATGTTTGATTTAATTCAGAGCCATAATGCGATATCACGGTCTGAAGATGGCAGAGATAAATAAAATCATTAAAGAGTATTGGATCAACACGTACAAAGGGAGTGGTAAGATCTTATGCTTTAATACTTTGTTCAGTACCCCTCGAGTAACTGATAACAATTAGATATCACGGTGGAAACGTTGGGGACATTGAGTCTCTCAGCTTAAAACTATATCAAGGGTTGGGTGAATTTGCCATTCGTCCCAAAGAAGTGTAAGGGTAAAGACATCGCATATCAGGTAGCACAAACATTCACTTGTGCTAGCCTAGATTTAGAATTATACCGTCTTGACCAAAGGGGCGTTATGAAATAATCTAAATTATTATAAATCAGGGGAGCTTAGCTTATTACAGAGGAGAAACTGTATAGAGCATTGCGAGTGATTGCTTATTGCAGTAGAGTAAATCATCTTTTATAATTTGTTTTTGTAGATATTGACACCATCGAAATTCGTTCAGATGAGGAAGAAGGAAGTGGAGCCATTAAAGCACGACGAAGTATAACTACAGGGTGCGTAAGTTGAGTTTTGTAATCTCTTCCTTCCTTCCTTGCTTGCCCATCCTTGCCCATCCGCATAACTAGTGTTTGAGAGCCCGGTTTCACATGTCTTTCAATTCCTTAAAGTTTGTATGAATGTGCGCACAATAACCTCGTTATCCGAGGCGAACTAGTTTCATCATAACGTGATAACGAGGCGAAATGTGATTGCAATTGTTGCTATTGATGTGCACAGTTTTTACCTTGGTCGTTCTTTTCAGGTGGTCATGGTCAAGGGTGACACGGCTCTGGACATGAGAGGACGCTGTAGCGCGGGACAGAAGGTGTGTAAGCCCTCTCCCTCAATCCAAAAATCAATTCTCAGACTGGTTTAGTGATAGCTGATAACTGCATGGACTCGATACATTGAAAAAAAATAACGCCCCATAATATCAATCGTATTTTTTAGTGTTATTGTCATCATCCCCCCTCCAAAAAAGTCTAGGCTTGTTGCCTAGAAACCATCCATATTAAAAAAAACTCAGGATCAGTACTAAGATCAGTTAGTTCGTGCAGACTAAATTGCGACCGAAAAGATCCCTTTTCCCTCCCTTTTCCCGAGGCTTTTATCTGCAACGATTCTTAGAAGAACCTTTTTTACTTCTTTCTTTAATTTCTGGGGGGTACTGGGCCGGGAAAGAACCGTTTTGCACGACTACAAATGAAGAGTTAGTAGTTGATTATTCACTTTTTCGGACTGCAGGTTCTAGCATCATTGATTATCAGATTGGCCCTGGCGGAAACATTCTGTCTGAACTGTGGAATATTAACTCTTGACGAACCGACTACAAATTTGGATGAAGACAATATCGAGAGTCTGGCCAACCAGTTAGCTTCGTAAGTTTTAGTCGTGTTTGTAAGGCCCCGTCCACACTAATCCGTTTTCAAACGAAAACGGAGCTGTTTTGCTCCGTTTTCAAAAAGATTTGCGTCCACACTTATCGTTTTCGTATCGTTTTCGCCCTTCCACACTACAACGCTGTATCCGTTTTCAAAACGCTTTTACACCTCAGTGCGCACGCTCAAATGAACTCGACGCATGCGCATTTCAATATATCGGCCCGCGAAATTGGCGCCATTCTTGATACTCACGGTCGAGTGGTCTGGCGCCAGGTCGTGTCTATTGTGATGACGTCACCGTTTTCAGATAGCATCGTTTTCTCCGTCCACACTAGAACACAGCGTTTTCAAAAAGCATCGTTTTCAAATCGCTCCACTCTGGCGAGAGTTTTAGAATGACTCCGTTTTCGGTGATCGTTTTCGGCGTTGTAGTGTGGACGATAGCCGTATCCGGAGCAAAACAGCTCCGTTTTCGTTTGAAAACGGATTAGTGTGGACGGGGCCTAAGTGTTTGTATGAATGGCTATGATGTGGTCAGGGTTGTTCAAGCATGGTGTGTTTCAGTTATCGTAGACATTTGTATGTATTCTTTTATTTCTGTTCCAACTCAATTCCATCCACTTTACTGTGTGGTATTGTCGATTGCTTACCGTTGATAGCTCCCATCGATCAATTAGTCGACTCCAACCTCTCATCAGTAACATTTATTGCTCGTGAATTAACATTAGCATAACCATTGTTTTTCGATAAACTCTATTTCAATGGAAATGCACTTATCTCACGGCGTCGTTCTGATTTCTTTTTTTCAGAGTTATAAGAACCAGGCAACTCCAAAGGAACTTTCAACTTGTAGTCATCACTCACGATGAAGAGTTTGTGGAAAATTTTGGCCGAAGCGACTTTGTGGACTACTACTTCAGGATTTACAAGGATGAGAGGTAACTTATCATCTCCATTCCAAGGCCATATCTACGTAGACGTGTTTTGGCTTGAAAGCGCATATTTTTTTACGTCTTTTTTAAAATCACACCGTCCACATAAACCTTTCTTAACATTTTTTTTTATTATTATCACAAAACTCAAGGTTACCACAGGATGAGACGAAAATGAAAAGATGAGGTTGCCCTTCGGGCAACTGAGCTGTCACTTGAGGTTACTAGCCCGAAGGTCTGAGGAGCTAGCCCGAAATTAAATTGTTTATAAGAATAATCAGATTTATTTAATTGTGCAAAATACAAGTAATGTTACCAAGCATAGATATAAACTAATTCTTCGAAGCATTTTGATTCCTGAATGTGATTTTCGTTTTAACTTCAACATCAAATTAAACAATGTAACAGAAACGACCAACTTTTACACTTGAACACTAGAAGTTGCAGTTACAACTTACATCAAGATTTTGTGGACGAGAATTCCAAATACAGTCATGTGATCTAATCTTGTGATGCAAAATGTTGCCAATTGATGTCGCTTTCGGCTTTCAATAGTTTGCCTAGTGTATCAACTATAAAACAGTTGAACAGTGAGCTATGGTAAATATTTCAGTTCCTTGTTTGTACTGCTAATATGAACGAGGTTCTCGGAATGAACATCATCAACAAATTTGCTGAAAGTTTGGGAATGCCTATAGTAAAATTACTCGAGTTGTTTGTTTTTGTGTTTTATTTTTATTGTTTTTACCGGATGATAACGGCGTCAGGTCTGCTAGCTTTTCTTCAAACGAATTTTTTCTTGCAATTAATAAGAAATCAGACATTATCACGCTACGATAATTTGGCCTCATAACGTTATCACTTTCTCTCAGGAGCTTTCTGCTATACACTTTGGTGTACAAACTCAATTTATCATCAGAAAAGAGGAACCAACAGTGCTTGCCCGTCGGGCAAGCCGATAAGAAAACGCTAGCCCGACAAGTAATTCTACTAACCCCGGGCTATCGGACAGTACTTTTGTCGCGCCCTGTGTAACCAAAATTACACAGTTACAAGAATTAAGATTGCAACTAACACTTAATACATACTACAACCAGACTTGCTTTGACGCATTAGAACCATTTACATTAAGGAGAGGAGAGTCTTCGATAGTGAAAGAAACTTTTCCTTTTGGCCATTTGAATATAAAATCGATCTTTGCACCGAATTAAGTTGTCTTTAACAGTCTTAACAGGTTCAAGTAAGTGAACAAATCTTGGGATTTTAAATTCGTTCACATAAACGATGGAAAGCCATCATCATTCATTTGATTATGCTTCCAAAAGTTTCTTAAGGAAGCTTGGGGTCGTTCAGAAACCGCGCATGAAAAGCCTCTTGCATCCAGGGTAGGCACCAGTTGTTCAAAAGGTGGGTAACGCTATTCACTAGTTAAAACACTATTCAGTGGATAGCATCATTTGTTTTGTGTGTACTTACCACAGTGCATTGTGTATGGCCCGATGGATACCGTTGTTCACCTTATGAACAGCTGGATCCAGTGGGTTAAATCCTTCGTTTATCTGGACTATTCGTCGGTTGCAAAATCGATCTCAAAGAAATTATTCATCAAGTATTTGTCGGTTCCTTTCTTTTTATCATGTGTGCACCATTACAGGTATTTTCTCGTTGCGTTCTGAAGCGCCTTTTGTCATCAATTCTTTTAATAATGTGTAGGTTATAATGCATTGGTTTGCACTTAATTTGCAGTGGCTTTTCAAAGATATCAAGACAAAGTGTAGCTTCATTGCATCGCGAGGAATCAGCTTTTGGAATGAACTCTCAAGTCCTCTTTGTTGTTAAAAAGGATCATGTTGGCATTTATGATACAGCTTTTTGTTACGCGACGATAGAGAATTTCGCACGAAAAATGAGGAAACGTTAGTGGTTGTTGCGTTTAATCAAACCAAATAAACTAGCCTTTGACAAATTTGACTGCTTCTTGTCCCTTATCCCTTTCTAAATTAGACCTGCTACAGTCCCACTTTTGGAAGTGCGGGGTTACAAGCCGGACGAAAAATTAAGTCTTATCTCCCCTCTCGACAGTGGTTGCGTTTATTCAAACCAAATAAATGAAACTAGCCTTTGACAAATTTGGCTTGCTTCTTGTCCCTTCTCCCTTTCTAAAATTAGACCTGCCATTGTCTCTCTTTTGCAATTGCGGTTACAAGCTAGACGAAAAATAAAGTCCCTTCTTCAAGGGTAATCTTAATACCGTTGTTATGGTCATTGACAAATCAATAATTACGATTGATCAGAGTTGTATTCATCGAATTTTTTTACATGTACATTTAGTTTCACTAATGAACGGCCCTCTTCCTTATACTGGATCTCGCAATATCTCATCTCCCGGCACAGTCTTGAAAGCAACCCGGCCGTGAATTCGAAATAGGGACCTTACGAAAAACACGACGGCAAACGGCAACGAGAACGTCACCAAACGAAAGGTTAATGAGCAGAACAATAGCTGTGCACGTGCGTTATAACTCTTGGTACATTTCTTTGCCGTCCACTGCAAAACAACAACGTGAAATGACCAGATTCTACGTTGTATGGAGAACGTGAACCACAAATGCTAAATTTTCGTATTTCTCTTTGAAACTGAATGCATTCGTAGCATATTCAGCTGAGGCATGTTTTAATACCAACCAAACACACTGAATAGATCTCAATAAATGCGAAATTTCTAAGTAAAATAGAAACACATTTTTTACTAGGCGTCGTAGATGCGTAAGGTCCCTAATGTCTATTGCACGCAGCTACTTGACTTGCCGTGGCCTCATGGCAGGCTCTGACTTGTGAACGGGCACCGTAAAGTAACAATGGGAGGCGATTTCAATATGACCGTACTTTTCGGCGAGTTGAATTGGAGCTGAACCACAATGCCATTCATCTTTACATTCATCTTTATCACACTTCTGCTCATCCTACATTCCTTTAAACCGTTTGTCTTGGCGTTTATCCAGTCCACCGTTGAATGGAGAGAAAAGAGACTCCTGAGCAACAATAGCTCCCTTTGGTTGAGAAATCTTGCAAGAAAAATATCGTTCTGTTTGACAGCTTCATGCAACGGTGTTTGCCCCGTGAACCTTTAAACCGTTGTTCTTGGCGTTTATCCAGTCCATTCACCACGTTGAATGGAGAGAAAGAGACTCCTGAGCACAATAGCTCCCGTTGGTTGAGAACATCTTGCAAGAAAATATATCGTTCTGTTTGACGCTTCATGCACGGTGTTTGCCCCGTTCACATTCCTCCTTCTAGTATTTTACTAAAAAAACGAACCCCCCCAAAAAAAAAAAAAAAAATTCCCACTTGAATTGCTCCTCGGCAGCTTCACTGAGAAACATTTGGGTGTTTAGTGTATCATACCTGGTCCTCTCTGCCTGGGGAACACTGATCTGGCATTGGCTACGTTGTGGCAGGGGCCAGAATGTGAAGGAACCTGCAGTCCTTCTCGAGGTTGGAAAATCTTCAGCCGAAGGAAGACTGAAGAACATTACAATACTGGTCTTTCCTCATGCCATGTATAACCGCGGTGGTGTTAATTCTGAACTTCTGCTTAGCTGCCAGCAAATACGCTATCTTCAGACAGTTACAAATGACTGTGAGCACATTTTGGAGCTGGTATGCAATCAGGTTTCTGCTTAGGGCTGCCAACTTGTCATTGTGGTTTTAATCTTTGCAGTTGCCATTCGAAAAAGGTCTGGATAAGGTTCGGTGGATGTCGATGTTTCAAACATAGTTAGGGACATTCGAGGAGGA
>JAHPZR010002733.1:0-30000 GCA_019787425.1 Platygyra sinensis
ACTATAAGCAAATCGACTTAAATAAAGTTTATCACATGTTTATATACAATTATAATACAATATTTACTGGGAGAGGAAGCCACATCAGCCGTGCATGTTTTCATGCGGGTCCTCCACCTGGTAAAGGGTTTACCGTCGCGCACAAGTGCTTTTTATACTAGATTTCCTCTGTCCATTTACTTGAAATAATCGTTTTCCTTTTGTTATCTTATCAGTAGTGTTTTTCATGATTCTAATGCCTAATGGAGATCCACTGATGTCCAAGTAATACTTTTGAGCCTTTTGTTTTTTTGTACGGTAAGGTGACAGGCTCACTATTATAGCTAAAGGTATCTACATAACTGAATCTTTTTTATTATTTATCTTACATTGTGTCACTACTCGGTGCTTCGTCATTGCAGTTTTCCTCTGTCGGTATTTCCTCTACGAATGTCCCTAGCTGTAAGCTTGGAGCATCATCCGCCACGGAACCTTTTCCAGACTTTGTTCGAATGACAACTCCGAAGATCAAAACCACAATGGCAAGCTCGCAGCACTTTAGCAGAAACCTGATTACATACCTGCTCCAATTGGGTGCCTTGGCAGACATTTCTAAACGTTTGAAGATACCGTACCGGGCAGCAGCCAAACAGACAGTCAGACTTAGCATCGCTGCAGTAATAAACGGTGCAAGGAGAACTAGGATTGTAATGTTCTTCAGTCTTCGTTCCCCTGAAGATGTTCCAATCTCTCGCGAGGACTGCAGATTCCTCCACATTCTGCGCCCTGCCACCACGTAGCCAATGCAGATCAGTGTTCCCCAGACAGAGAGGGCCAGATAAGATAGAAAGGACCAAAACTTCCTATCTTTGTACAAAACCAGCAGGTTAAATGTCAGCATAACCGACGTTGTTACAGCTGTAATGGTGAGCAACACCCAAATGTTCTGAAGTCGCGGAGGAGCTAGTGAAGTCTTAGTCGTTTCTAGTAATATGAGAAGGAGGATGCTGAACGCAGAGAGAATCAACGCCATTGAAAAGCAGTCTATGAGCAATGCTGTTGTGAATGTTTTCTTGGGTGCTTCGTTTAACAGTAAAGGACTCCAAAGCAGTGCGACTACTTTTAGCGACGCTGCAACAAAAAGCTGAACCGTTGTGAAACGACCGTGAACATTCCGTCTGCAAGAAGGATGCTTGTATTGGCGAACAATGATAGCAAAACAACTCAGCGCGAAGATACCAAACAATGTCGCGAATGTGTAAGTATAGAAATCCCGAGCCCAATGATGGCGAAATCTTCTTGCTTTTGGAACTGACGAAGATGAAAAGGTTGTAAGCGAGTTTAACGTAGAGCTCTCGTTCTGTTGCATGTTCCTGTGTCCTGTGCTTGCTGTCCGTTAGCACTTCCTTTACTGACCAGTAATATTTCCAAACCAAGCTGTTATCTCTTATGTTAAATCATTTTTGCATAAAGATGTCTTGATACCATTGTCTCAAGGCCGTAATCGAATTTTGTTTATCTTTATTTCCTTGTATTGGCCCGTATAAGAGGCACATCATCTGTCTCCTTCACGTCAGCAATAGTCTCTTATTAATAAAAGACAAAAGGAGTCTAAAAGCACTTGGTATTTGTGCATATAAACTAGATATTTAGCTTAAACAGCAGCGTCATCGATAAGGAAAGCTTTTTTTTATTACAGCATGTGGTATAGGTTCAGGTTTTGCTGTTTAGTTTTCTTTTGCTCGATGAGCCTTAAAAAATACCTTGCATTGTAAATTGCTGTCAAGTGTCTTTTTTTATTCAAGAATAAAATCTGCTGACGGCGATTTCTGATGAGTATTTTGTGGAAATAACCAGTTCCCTAGTTACCAGCCTCGTCTCTAAGGCAAATTTTTTTTGTCTTGTTTTTCATTATTTACGAATCGTGGTCGGCAAACGATGTCGATGATGACCGTGTTTTTGCAAACGTTTCCAGCCTCCAACCTCGATATAAGTTCCATTTTTTAATTGCCTTTATTTATTTATGCGCCCAAAATTAAAAGTTGGCGGGCATTGTCCGTACAGATGGAACAGATGTTATTTATTTTCAGTATGAGTTTTTTTTAATGAAAAAAAGAACCGAATTCAAAGTTCGTTCGTGTTGAATTAAAGAGGCTCTTTACACCTCATTTCGGCACCATGTGGATTACATACTGACTTGTCTCATCTCTGACTGACAGAAATCAAGTTAACAATTTTGTTATTTTGTGTACTGCTATGGATTCAAATATTATTTTGAGAAGTTCATCCTAGGTTTTTTTGATCTGTTTTAATCTCATAGTGTACTAAAATATAGGGCAAGCTATGCGCTTTATGGCCATAGTAATCTTTTCTAAGGGCGGTTCGATTGTCGAATGTGATGATCGTAGAACTAGTAAATCGATTGTTCATTCTAAACAAGAATTTTCCAGTTTTAAGGGGGCTGGGGTGGACGTGTTCACGCGCAGTAATCAATCAACCATCAACATGTCAACACCTGGCATGAAGAAATAAACAGTTGACAACCAACCTACGCGTTTTCTTCGACGGATGTTAACAAAATGTGTGGCATTGTTGCTGAGAATGTTCTACCAAAACGTATGAGCTTAAATCACCAAGAAGTCTTATCTTACTTTTGGTCAGTGGTATAAAGTGTGTTTAATTTACCGCACGTTGACTCTGCAAAACGCCATGAACGTGACATTTCAGCTTCAAATTTGCCTCTTTGCCCATAAAAAGGTTTTTCAAACCTCCCGCCCCTGGCTTAAGCTGTACTATTACAATGAACTGCGTGTCAAGTGTGCGATGCTTGTTTCGCAGAACTTCTCGCTCACGTTAGTAAGAAACTCTGCACACGCTGGTTCTACAGACTTCAGGACTGTATACTTTCGGTTAACTTGACTTTATTCTTCACAATTCAACATTACACGTTCTGTTCTACGATCTATCTCAATACCATCTGCCTAAGAGTTACAAAAATGCTACAGTTTATTAGCTACGGATATACACACCCAGATACGTAAGTCCGGAGTGGTAAGATAATTAAGCTAACTTGACAAGGTTCCAGTTTTGTTTTACACATTCTTCAATTATTCGTGGCCACTAATTTCCTGTTGCATCGGTTTGTTTGACAATCATAGTGTTATTCTATGTATGCGGTTTTACTAGCGACTATTAGATTAAATACATCATTGTTTGTGATAACACAACGCTGGTTAATACTTCCTTTGACATGCTACAAATCAATGTGGGCGACAACGAAATAATAGCTTAGTTAATCAACTACTAAATATATCGAAACAGGAAAAACTTTATTATGGGACTTGCAAACTTTCCACGACAGCTTGGCTCTGAGCCAAGGCCGTAGGAGAGACGCTCCTAGGGAAACTTAATGAAGGCTCACAAAGATTTTGGAGTTGTCTGTCGTTTGAACTACGATTGATAAGTGGTTTTCCAAGGCAACTGTCACCCAATCGGAGCAATCATAGCTCGCGTTTATTTGTTACACGATCATAGACGCCTTTGTGGCGAAAGTTAGTACGCAGTCTCCCCGAAGTTTCTATATTGGCGCAGAGAGTTCTTAAAGTAATCTTTCTTTTTTTAAGGTACGTGAATCAAGGAGGCAACACAGCTTTACAAGACAATGAATCTCGCTTAAAAGAACTGAAGGAACGTGCAGAGAAACTGAAAATGAATAAAGAAGCCGTTTCCAATGAAATTGATAAAATGAAGAATGACATCTCTAAGCAGCAGGTTAGTCTTTAGTATATTGACTATATTCTTTGCTGAGAAATGCCCAGGACAACCACAGGAGACCCACTACCGAACAGTCATTAAATGCTAAGAGGTGTTAACCCAAGCAGAGAACCCTGTAAATAACCTACAAAGGTACAAGGATGTTACGATTGAGGTACACGACTGATACGGACTCACTGGCAAATCCCCCGTTCAATTAAGCTTCAATCCCCCGCCCCTCCTCCTCTCCACTTTTTGATAATCAGCCGGCAAGTCTGAGTTACCAATACGAAAAGTTGCGATTTTTGAAGGGACGTGCCATTTAACAGACAAGCATTGAACTTTAGCTTTGTACTATCTGTTTGTTTGATGTATTGTGCAGCTGATGTACGTTATGAAGTAGGCCACGCTTTCCTTGAACAGTCGTAAAAATTAGTAGGCCCACAGAAGTTAAACCAGATGTAGATCCGTTATGGATATTTAGAAGTGACCAAATTCCCCGAAAGATAAGAAAGAAAATGCGTTATAGAGAGTAAAGAGATTTTGGTTGCTGATCTTAATAGATACGCGCCCGTGAACTAGAGGACAACATACAGCTAAAGAGCACTCAAGAAGAAATCCAAAATATTGACAAGAAGATATCAGATGTCAACAGGGAACTGCGCAAGTTTGGCGACAACGAGAACCTTATTAGGTAAAGAAACTGGCAGGTTTGGGCTCTACTAGCAATAGACCCCTCTCCAAATTGGCGGCCGAAAATTCAAATAAGTTAAAATTAGCTAATATTTAAAAACGTATACCAGCACTAGAAAGAACACCTTTACTTTAGTAACCCTGCAAAGTTTCAGCATATCAGGTGTAATATCAGCTGAGAAAATGATAAGTTGAAAATCGAAAACTTTACAGACGTTTGTGTGACATTTTTCGATTTTCAACTTACATTTTCTCAGCTGATATTACACCTGATATGCTGAAGCTTTGCAGTGTTACTAAAGCAAAGGTGTTCTTTCTAGTGCTGATAGAAATTTTTAATTTTAACGTATTTGAATTTTCGGCCGCCATTTTGTAGAAGGGTCTATTTAAACAACTACCACTATTTCTAAATAACAGTTTTACATTAAAAAAAAAACAATTTTACATTTCATTACTTGAGATTTGGTGTGGAGAAAAAAAAGAAAGCAGCACTAATCCGTTCTTAGTTTCAGACGACAGAACGTTTGTGATTCAGAGCTCCTTTAATCATATTTGATAGTTCTCAAATAGCAAGTCACTATGCTTGAAAAAGACTACTTGAAATTGTGTTGTAAAATAATTTTCCGGTATATGGATATATCTGATATCATTTAAAGACTCCTGGTTACTCCTGGTTTTTCGAAAAGATCTTTACAGGTTGTTTCCTTTCAGCGAGAGACAGGAAATTGCAACAACAATCTGACGACATAAGGAAAGAGGTAAGCTATAGTGTTGTGTTGCTGTCCTCTCTATTAACTGCAGACAATGATTTAAATCATTTTATACTGATCCAACTATCTGTTTATGCTGTTGCCGCGAGTCTTTCTGTGTTCTGATGACCACATAATCGGCTAAAACTAAAACTGCTGCAAAGAAATCTAAGTTTCTCAAATAGCGAAGCGCGCGAAGTCTAAAAATAGAATGCAAATCACTGAATTCCCCGCGAGACTCAGTCGACATAAGCTTGTTCTGAGGGAAATACATGGAATGTAAGCGAAATTTGTTTCACAAGTGTTTTAGGAACACCGGCTTTTGCTCTTAAAGAAATCTTCAAAATCATCCACCATTCCAGTTTGTTTGTCTGAGTCTTGTCTGAGTCTTGACGTCACTCGCGCGCTTCGCTATTTGAGAAACTTAGATTTCTTTGCAGCAGTTTTAGTTTTAGCCGATTATGTGGTCATCAGAACACAGAAAGACTCGCGGCAACAGCATAAACCGATAGGTGTAGATCAGTAAAATGATTTAAATCAGTGTCTGCAAACACAACATAGCTTACCTCTTTCCTTATGTCGTCAGATTGTTGTTGCAATTCCAGTCTCTCGCTGAAAGGAAACAACTGTAAAGATCTTTTCGAAAAACCAGGAGTAACCAGGAGTCTTTAAATGATATCAGATATATCCATATACCGGAAAATTATTTTATAACACAATTTCAAGTAGTCTTTTTCAAGCATAGTGACTTGCTATTTGAGAACTATCAGATATGATTAAAGGAGCTGTGAATCACAGACGTTCTGTCGTCTGAAACTAAGAACGGATTAGTGCTGCTTTCTTTTTTTTTCTCCACACCAAATCTCAAGTAATGAAATGTAAAATTGTTATTTTTTTTTTATGTAAAACTGTTATTTAGAAATAGTGGTAGTTGTTTCAATAGACCCTTCTCCAAAATGGCGGCCGAAAATTCAAATACGTTAAAATTAAAAATTTATACCAGCACTAGAAAGAACACCTTTGCTTTAGTAACACTGCAAAGCTTCAGCATTTCAGGTGTAATATCAGCTGAGAAAATGTAAGTTGAAAATCGAAAAATGTCACACTAACGTCTGTAAAGTTTTCGATTTTCAACTTATATTTTCTCAGCTGATATTACACCTGATATGCTGAAACTTTGCAGGGTTACTAAAGTAAAGGTGTTCTTTCTAGTGCTGGTATACGTTTTTAAATATTAGCTAATTTTAACTTATTTGAATTTTCGGCCGCCATTTTGGAGAGGGGTCTATTGCTAGTAGAGCCCAAACCTGCCAGTTTCTTTACCTAATAAGGTTCTCGTTGTCGCCAAACTTGCGCAGTTCCCTGTTGACATCTGATATCTTCTTGTCAATATTTGGGATTTCTTCTTGAGTGCTCTTTAGCTGTATGTTGTCCTCTAGTTCACGGGCGCGTATCTAGTAAGATCAGCAACCAAAATCTCTTTACTCTCTATAACGCATTTTCTTTCTTATCTTTCGGGGAATTTGGTCACTTCTAAATATCCATAACGGATCTACATCTGGTTTAACTTCTGTGGGCCTACTAATTTTTACGACTGTTCAAGGAAAGCGTGGCCTACTTCGTAACGTACATCAGCTGCACAATACATCAAAACAAACAGATAGTACAAAGCTAAAGTTCAATGCTTGTCTGTTAAATGGCACGTCCCTTCAAAAATCGCAACTTTTCGTATTGGTAACTCGACTTGCCGGCTGATTATCAAAAAGTGGAGTGGAGGAGGGGCGGGGGGAATTGAAGCTTAATTGAACGGGGGATTTGCCAGTGAGTCCGTATCAGTCGTGTACCTCAATCGTAACATCCTTGTACCTTTGTAGGTTATTTACAGGGTTCTCTGCTTGGGTTAACACCTCTTAGCATTTAATGACTGTTCGGTAGTGGGTCTCCTGTGGTTGTCCTGGGCATTTCTCAGCAAAGAATATAGTGAATATACTAAAGACTAACCTGCTGCTTAGAGATGTCATTCTTCATTTTATCAATTTCATTGGAAACGGCTTCTTTATTCATTTTCAGTTTCTCTGCACGTTCCTTCAGTTCTTTTAAGCGAGATTCATTGTCTTGTAAAGCTGTGTTGCCTCCTTGATTCACGTACCTTAAAAAAAGAAAGATTACTTTAAGAACTCTCTGCGCCAATATAGAAACTTCGGGGAGACTGCGTACTAACTTTCGCCACAAAGGCGTCTATGATCGTGTAACAAATAAACGCGAACTATGATTGCTCCGATTGGTGACAGTTGCCTTGGAAAACCACTTATCAATCGTAGTTCAAACGACAGACAACTCCAAAATCTTTGTGAGCCTTCATTAAGTTTCCCTAGGAGCGTCTCTCCTACGGCCTTGGCTCAGAGCCAAGCATCGCACACTTGACACGCAGTTCATTGTAATAGTACAGCTTAAGCCAGGGGCGGGAGGTTTGAAAAACCTTTTTATGGGCAAAGAGGCAAATTTGAAGCTGAAATGTCACGTTCATGGCGTTTTGCAGAGTCAACGTGCGGTAAATTAAACACACTTTATACCACTGACCAAAAGTAAGATAAGACTTCTTGGTGATTTAAGCTCATACGTTTTGGTAGAACATTCTCAGCAACAATGCCACACATTTTGTTAACATCCGTCGAAGAAAACGCGTAGGTTGGTTGTCAACTGTTTATTTCTTCATGCCAGGTGTTGACATGTTGATGGTTGATTGATTACTGCGCGTGAACACGTCCACCCCAGCCCCCTTAAAACTGGAACATTCTTGTTTAGAATGAACAATCGATTTACTAGTTCTACGATCATCACATTCGACAATCGAACCGCCCTTAGAAAAGATTACTATGGCCATAAAGCGCATAGCTTGCCCTATATTTTAGTACACTATGAGATTAAAACAGATCAAAAAAAACCTAGGATGAACTTCTCAAAATAATATTTGAATCCATAGCAGTACACAAAAATAACAAAATTGTTAACTTGATTTCTGTCAGTCAGAGATGAGACAAGTCAGTATGTAATCCACATGGTGCCGAATGAGGTGTAAGGAGCCTCTTTAATTCAACACGAACGAACTTTGAATTCGGTTCTTTTTTTTCATTAAAAAAACTCATACTGAAAATAAATAACATCTGTTCCATCTGTACGGACAATGCCCGCCAACTTTTAATTTTGGGCGCATAAATAAATAAAGGCAATTAAAAAATGGAACTTATATCGAGGTTTGAGGCTGGAAACGTTTGCAAAAACACGGTCATCATCGACATCGTTTGCCGACCACGATTCGTAAATAATGAAAAACAAGACAAAAAAAATTTGCCTTAGAGACGAGGCTGGTAACTAGGGAACTGGTTATTTCCACAAAATACTCATCAGAAATCGCCGTCAGCAGATTTTATTCTTGAATAAAAAAAGACATCTTGACAGCAATTTACAATGCAAGGTATTTTTTAAGGCTCATCGAGCAAAAGAAAACTAAACAGCAAAACCTGAACCTATACCACATGCTGAAATAAAAAAAGCTTTCCTTATCGATGACGCTGCTGTTTAAAGCTAAATATCTAGTTTATATGCACAAATACCAAGTGCTTTTAGACTCCTTTTGTCTTTTATTAATAAGAGACTATTGCTGACGTGAAGGAGACAAATGATGTGCCTCTTATACGGGCCAATACAAGGAAATAAAGATAAACAAAATTCGATTACGGCCTTGAGACAATGGTATCAAGACATCTTTATGCAAAAATGATTTAACATAAGAGATAACAGCTTGGTTTGGAAATATTACTGGTCAGTAAAGGAAGTGCTAACGGACAGCAAGCACAGGACACAGGAACATGCAACAGAACGAGAGCTCTACGTTAAACTCGCTTACAACAACCTTTTCATCTTCGTCAGTTCCAAAAGCAAGAAGATTTCGCCATCATTGGGCTCGGGATTTCTATACTTACACATTCGCGACATTGTTTGGTATCTTCGCGCTGAGTTGTTTTGCTATCATTGTTCGCCAATACAAGCATCCTTCTTGCAGACGGAATGTTCACGGTCGTTTCACAACGGTTCAGCTTTTTGTTGCAGCGTCGCTAAAAGTAGTCGCACTGCTTTGGAGTCCTTTACTGTTAAACGAAGCATCCAAGAAAACATTCACAACAGCATTGCTCATAGACTGCTTTTCAATGGCGTTGATTCTCTCTGCGTTCAGCATTCTCCTTCTCATATTACTAGAAACGACTAAGACTTCACTAGCTCCTCCTCGACTTCAGAACATTTGGGTGTTGCTCACCATTACAGCTGTAACAACGTCGGTTATGCTGACATTTAACCTGCTGGTTTTGTACAAAGATAGGAAGTTTTGGTCCTTTCTATCTTATCTGGCCCTCTCTGTCTGGGGAACACTGATCTGCATTGGCTACGTGGTGGCAGGGCGCAGAATGTGGAGGAATCTGCAGTCCACGCGAGAGATTGGAACATCTTCAGGAGAACGAAGACTGAAGAACATTACAATCCTAGTTCTCCTTGCACCGTTTATTACTGCAGCGATGCTAAGTCTGACTGTCTGTTTGGCTGCTGCCCGGTACGGTATCTTCAAACGTTTAGAAATGTCTGCCAAGGCATCCAATTGGAGCAGGTATGTAATCAGTTTCTGCTAAAGTGCTGCGAGCTTGCCATTGTGGTTTTGATCTTCGGAGTTGTCATTCGAACAAAGTCTGGAAAAGGTTCCGTGGCGGATGATGCTCCAAGCTTACAGCTAGGGACATTCGTAGAGGAAATACCGACAGAGGAAAACTGCAATGACGAAGCACCGAGTGGTGACACAATGTAAGATAAATAATAAAAAAGATTCAGTTATGTAGATACTCTTAGCTATAATAGTGAGCCTGTCACCTTACCGTACAAAAAAACAAAAGGCTCAAAAGTATTACTTGGACATCAGTGGATCTCCATTAGGCATTAGAATCATGAAAAACACTACTAGATAAGATAACAAAAGGAAAACGATTATTTCAAGTAAATGGACAGAGGAAATCTAGTATAAAAAGCACTTGTGCGCGACGGTAATCCCTTTACCAGGTGGAGGACCCGCATGAAAACATGCACGGCTGATGTGGCTTCCTCTCCCAGTAAATATTGTATTATAATTGTATATAAACATGTGATAAACTTTATTTAAGTCGATTTGCTTAGTAGTAGTCCATAAGTTCCTTACAGACACTTAGGCCCGGTCCAAACGCCGCTCCACTCATGTGCCGAACCAAACTCAATAAAGTTCGACTTTAGAGCGACTCTGGAGCGACGGCTGATTCAGACGGCGTACTTGCGTCGAACTTAATTCGGGAAGCTCGCGGTAGACAATTTTCGATGAGAAAATATGCGTTCTGAATTCAAGAACTCTGTCCAAATGGAAAAGCTGTGACTAATGTCTCGCTGTCCAAGCAATATTTAGGGAAGCAAATTCAGTCGCAAGGTTCCTTGTTTGTATTTAGACAGGTTTTGTCCCGATAAATACGACCTGTTAAAAGGAAATCTCATAAGCTGGGCTAGTATCACGAAGAAACAGCAAAAAATTAATTTGCGCGAAAAAAAACTCGCTCAAACAGTCCCGATTCTCGTAAATCGAAGGCAAGAAGGGAGCTCCGGAACGTGACAGAATTTTTGTTGTGTTTATTTTTAGCGACGACTTCGAGCTTCATGCATGACTGGTCACGCCACTCAATTTTAAGCCAATCACGAGTGCCGTTATATGAAAAATACATTACAGTAATTTATGCGTTAGGTTCGGCACATGAGGAGAACGCCGTATGAATCAGCCGCCGCTCCAACGTCGCATAGTGCGTAGCCTGCGAACGCAGACGTATTTCCGCCTGTCGGTGGTCTCCGCCGAAAAATAACGTCTGCGAACTCGAGCCACGAGAACGATTTCCGTGACGTCAGCGCTCAAAAACCAATCACATTTCACCTTGCATATCTGAAGAGGTAACACACAGAGATCGTGTGTGGAGCTCTCGCAAACGCGTGTTAAAAAATTGCAGAGGATGAGTTCAGGGAAGTTTTCGGGTTTGATAGCCTCAATAAGCATCAAGAGGAAGCCTTGCGATTTATTTTTGAATCGACGAGTGATGTTTTGTGTGAATCTTCAGCTGGAGTTGGAAAGTCTGTTGCATTTCAGGCTTTGCGGCCTACTGTGTATTCTTGTGTGGATTGAACTCGTGAGAAGAACATTGTAATCGTTGTTTCGCCGCTGATTAACCTGATGAAGGACAGAGTCAGCCGCTTAAATTCACGTAGAATAAGCGCAATATCGCACTCAATTATGTCAGGTCCGTGGTAGAGATCAGGGCAGTTGATAATGGTAGAGTAGACAGGCTTAACACGACTCCCACTGTTTCGTGATGTGACAGCTGATGTGAGAAGAAAACAACCTAAAACATTTGCCAAACAAGATCATTATACAGCATCCTAGAATTTAATTCCAACACGGTAACCTGACGGTTACAAAACACTAACACCTGTTGGATGCTAGTAATGCAACAAAATAATGGAGGTGCACTTTTCTAAGAAACTACAATAACCTTGAAAGGACTCGGATATGAGACCTGCATAACCGTCCGTGAAAAACATCATGAAAGATTATCCTGTAAGGTCACCACAGGCTAATAAACAAAAGGTCACGGTGGTTGTGTTTTCACTAGGACAATTTTAGCTAGATAAAGTCAGAAAAGTCCGGAAATACAGTGAAAACACTTTGTCTAGTGTTTAGCGAGTTAAAGATGTCAACTGTTTTCACAGGGAAAAACAACGGGTTTTCTCGCCTTTACGACAGGAAACTCACGCAGAGTTATACTACCTCGCAAGATGGTTTAACTTGTCCCGACGAATACCGCAGCCAATTGCATCGCGTGTAGTGACAGATGCCTGCCAAACAATCTGGCAAAATTATTTTCCAGACGCTCGCTTCGTGGTTCTTTCGAAACAAAACCTTGTATGCTTGTAAACATGGCTGACGAATTGCAACACACTTCCCAATTTTTTCGCCGTTTTACAATTCCTCCGGACCCGTTGGACGCTGTTTCACAGCATCGGCATGCAATATCAATTGAATTCCCGCATTACGTGCCACCAGCAGTTCTTTCATACCAAGTTCCTACGCCACATGCCTCACCTTCGACAAGCTCAGTCCCGGGCAGCGAAAGCGAGACGTTAGTCGCAATCTCTGAACGAAACTCCTTCTCTTTCGCAGAAATATAGCGAGAATCAGTACTAGTGAACTCATTGAAAGCCCTTCTTCCCCCGCCATTTTTGAAAGTTTCGTAGAGTTGTAATTTGAATCTTCCGAGTTATTAGTGGCTTAAAATTTCCCAGTAAAAACAGATGTCATGTTTAACTAGCTAATGTCGGTCTGTAAACAAACACCTAGGAAGAATGTTCAGCTAGTTAATCTACCTAGTGAAAACACAGCCGGTAATAGAGAATCGAAGGCCACTGATCCGACCGATTCAATAGTTGCAACATGAATGAGCCAATAAACTTAAATAAAAATTGCCACAGAGGTAGCAAACACAACGGCATTAAGATTCTACTTAAAGGCTCCACTGAGAAAACAAATTATTCCGCTGAGCAATGGAAGGCCATAATTCACTCAGAGGCTAACGTTTGCGGACCTGCATGTTACTTTAAACAAAGTAGCACAATAGAGAATCAACCAATTTGCTGAGAGAAATATACAGAGAACCACCTTCATAGGAAAGGTAAACTAAGACATCTTTTATTAGGGCTAAACTCAGGTCACAGATGTGTCACATCACGCGCGAAAGTGTCGTGCTTTGATGATAAACGGACAGATCGACTTCAGTTGAACCACAGGCGGCCCAAGCTCTCGTTGTGAGGAGTTATTATTATTTTTTTAATCTTTAATTATGCGATCGTTCCGTGACATAGTTATCGCCGTCGTCTACTGTTACATAACGACCGAGTTTCATTACGCGAAACGTGACTCTGTCTGACTCTGGCCTTTCAGCATTTGGAGGTGTTATGTTTCAACGGTCTGAATTTACAAAGGTTTGTATGGGAAAAAACGTTAATAGACATTTTAGCCGAAATTTTGATATTTTCTCAATAAAAATGACTTACCTCAATGCCTTGTTGTCTTTGCTATTGTCATCTTGCTTTTCAGCGCGATCCGTAGCCTTTTAAGCGAGTTATCGCTTTTCGAGTTTCCTCTCCTAAGAAAGAGTAAAGGCTACACACTCGATTCTGGACTGACTCCCGCTCGAAGCGAAAAAAAAACACTACAAGCATGCCAGCCGCCCCAATTCCTCCGCAGAATTATAGTACAGGGTTAAGCGCTCCCTTTCAGTTAAATTCCAAGCCAAATTCATCTCCACAGCGCACGCTACAAAGCTCTTTATCGAAGAAAGCTAGCCATCCGGGCAGAGACATCATGCTGTCGGGTCCAGCCATGGACACATTCGAAGCCCGAGTGGAGTGCCGGGCTAACAAATTGACCCTGACCAGGGGATGGGACCATGGGGCAAAGTACATGGCCTGTCTTGAACTGTGCGCTTGAACTGTGCGCTCCCATCCCCTGGTCAGGGTCAATTTGTTAGCCCGGCACTCCACTCGGGCTTCGAATGTGTCCATGGCTGGACCCGACAGCATGATGTCTCTGCCCGGATGGCTAGCTTTCTTCGATAAAGAGCTTTGTAGCGTGCGCTGTGGAGATGAATTTGGCTTGGAATTTAACTGAAAGGGAGCGCTTAACCCTGTACTATAATTCTGCGGAGGAATTGGGGCGGCTGGCATGCTTGTAGTGTTTTTTTTTCGCTTCGAGCGGGAGTCAGTCCAGAATCGAGTGTGTAGCCTTTACTCTTTCTTAGGAGAGGAAACTCGAAAAGCGATAACTCGCTTAAAAGGCTACGGATCGCGCTGAAAAGCAAGATGACAATAGCAAAGACAACAAGGCATTGAGGTAAGTCATTTTTATTGAGAAAATATCAAAATTTCGGCTAAAATGTCTATTAACGTTTTTTCCCATACAAACCTTTGTAAATTCAGACCGTTGAAACATAACACCTCCAAATGCTGAAAGGCCAGAGTCAGACAGAGTCACGTTTCGCGTAATGAAACTCGGTCGTTATGTAACAGTAGACGACGGCGATAACTATGTCACGGAACGATCGCATAATTAAAGATTAAAAAATAATAATAACTCCTCACAACGAGAGCTTGGGCCGCCTGTGGTTGAACGCAGAATCAGTGAATGAATGGCCACTGTATTTTTCCCAAACACCTTTATCTTTTCGTCACTGGAAACTTTTGCCTTGCAAAGCAAACAAACCTCGGAAGTTAAAATCTTCTTCGGTGTTTAGATGGCGCTCATAACTCATTGCGAACAAATTCATGATTCTAAAATTATGACCGGTTCCCGCGGCGTCGCGCGTGTATGCGTCTTATTCTGTCGGTGAATTTTAATGGTCAACAACAAAACAAAAGTTTTGACGTCACGGAAATCAATCTTTGACTTGAGTTCGCAGACGTTATTTTCGGCGGTACCAGTGACAGCCGCCGGGAAATACGTCTGCGTTCGCAGGCTACATAGTGCGGCAAACCCTGCCGAATTTAATGTTGTTTGCCGCTCCAAATCTAATCTGCCGAACCGAACTGATTCAAACGCCGCTCTTCTGCCGTACTTAACTCATCAGTTAGGTTCGGCGCATGAATGGAGCGGCGTTTGGAACGGGCCTACAAACAACGCTGCAAGGAACTTATGGACTACCTCCTCAATCGAGGTTACGAACTTAACTTCCTTAAAACCCAGATAAGACGTACTTCTGACATTTCTCGGAACGACGCTCTTAAAGCTAAACCTAAACAACAGACAGATACTGTTCCGTTCTTCATTACCTATAATCCCGCTTTACCTAACATATCCCGTATAATTCACAAACACTCTAACGTGCTTTATTCATCTGGTCGCTGTAAAAATGTTTTTACTAATCTCCCTTTAGTAGCCTACCGGCGTTGTAAAAACATTAGTGACATTCTAGTTAGAGCTAAATTGCCGGAACCTACTAACACCGACCAATCTAGGTCTCCATCCGGCTCGTTTCGGTGTAATAAAACTAGTTGCACCGTCTGTCCTTTTATTGAGGATGGCCGTAATCAATATACTTTTTATAGTACTGAACAAACGTTTAAAATCAAATCACATATTACTTGTGAAACCTCTAATGTTATTTACATGATTCAGTGCACTAAATGTAATCTTCAGTACATCGGAGAGACCAAACGTCGTCTTAAAGACCATTTTAATGAACATAGGCGGCCAATTATAAACCCCTTTTGTAGTTATACCCCCACTGCGGTTTCACGACACTTCCTGACTAGCTAGTGGTCACGCGGAGGATCACATGATCCTTATACCGCTCGAACAACTGCACACTAGTCGTGACTCCATCAGAAAAGCTCGCGAGGCATTCCTCATACACAGAGGAAAAACACTGGAGCCTGCAGGCCTTAACAGAAGAGATGAAATGTAATTTAAGTTAGCAGCCTTTTAATTTTGTTTTGTTTATTTTACCTTGTTGTCATGTATTATTATCTTTTATGCATTTCCTTTTTTATTAATGTTACACATCACGTAGCCTTTTATGTCATTTCCGGTGAATATAAAGATCTTGTAAGAGGCAGTTATCCATTCAATAAACCTGAAGAAGGCTGGTGTTTGCCAGCCGAAATATTGTAACAACGCCTATGTTCACGTTGTCTTGAACAACCTTTGCAGTATATTTTCTATTTTTAAAGTCTTTTGGTCTGGTCACGATCTATTTTGATCCAACGTAGAGCAAGTTTTGATCGTACACGGTTTTTGCAGTGGTTTAATCCTTAAAAAGTTAAGTTGATTTCGTTAAGTCGAATCCATGCGACCAATACATGTTAGAAACATAACAGAGAATAAAGAAAAATAATAGAATGCTACTAATTTTCAGCGGTTGATTGCACGTGTATCACTTTGTCTCTTCGCCATGGGAGCGTTTTATTTCAGATCTAACCCTGTATATTTGGGGGACATTGATTTCTGTCGAATACGCAGCGGCCGGTTATAGAATTTCGCGTAACTTGATATCTTCGGAGACGGATAATTCTCGCAGACAAAAGAGACTCAAGAATATTATGCTTCTGGCCTTTGTACGGCCTGCGAACGCAGACGTATTTCCGGCTGTCGGTTGTCTCCGCCGAAAATAACGTCTGCGAACTCGAGCTACGAGAACGATTTTCCGTGACGTCAGCGCTTAAAAACCAATCACATTTCACCTTGCATATCTGAAGAGGTACACACAGAGATCGTGCGTGGAGTTCTCGCAAACGCGTGTTGAAAAATTGCAGAGGATTAGTTCGGGAAAGTTTTCGGGTTTGATAGCCTCAATAAGCATCAAGAGGAAGCCTTGCGATTTGTTTTTGAATCGAAGAGCGATGTTTTTGTGAATCCTCAGCTGGAGTTGGAAAGTCTGTTGTATTTCAGGCTTTGCCTATTGTGTATTCTTGTGTGGATCCAACTCGTGAGAAGAACATTGTAATCGTTGTTTCGCCGCTGATTAACCTGATGAAGGACAAAGTCAGCCGCTTAAATTTGCGTAGAATAAGCGCAATATCGCACTCAGTGATGTCAGGTTCGTGTTAGAGATCAGAGCAGTTGAAAATGGTAAAGTAGACAGGCTTAACACGACTCCCACTGTTTCGTGATGTGAGAAGAAAACTACCTAAAACATTTGCCAAACAAGACCATAATACAGCATCCTAGAATTTAATTCCAACACGGTAACCTGACGGTTACAAAACACTAACGCCTGTTGGCTGCTAGTAATGCAACAAAATAATGGAGGTGCACTCTTCTAAGAAACTGCAAGCGTGAGCCTTGAAAGGACTCGGATATGAGACCTGCATAACCGTCCGTGATAAACATAATGAAAGATTATCCTGTAAGGTCACCACAGGCTACTAAACAAAAGATCACGGTAATAGAGAATCGAAGGCCAATGACCCGACCGATTCAAAAGCTGCAACATAAATGCATTTGACACCCTTCTGCGCATGTGCAGCAATTTGATTTCTCACCCGACGGAACAGTTTTCAAAGTTGTTATTTGTGAGAAAAATCCTCCTCCATCGACCTTGTGAGGCGTATGAAAATAGTAATACCGATATTGAAGAACTGTTTAGTCATCCATGAAAGATTTAAAAGTGGTATTTAAAAAAATTGGGGTCAATCAAGACCGCACATGCGCTTTATCGTGACAATGGCCCTTTAAATAAAAATTGCCACAGAGGTAGCAAACACAACGGCATTTAAAAGATTCTACTTAAAGGCTCCACTGGGAAAATAAATTATTCCGTTGAGCAGATCGAAGGCCATACGTAATTCACTAAGAGGCTAACGTTTGCAGGCCTCCATGTTACTTTATACTAATGTAGCATAATATAGAATCAACCAATTTGCTGAGAGAAATATACAGAGGACCAACTTTCATAGGAAAGGTGAATCTCCCTAAGACATCTTTGTTAGAGCTAAACTCAGGTCACAGATATGTCACATCACGCTCGAAAACTCGTGTTTTAATCTTGCCCGGAAACGGACAGATCGACTTCAGTTAAACGAATCAGTGATTGAATGGCCACTGTACTTTTTCCAAACACCTTTATCTTTTCTTCACTGGAAACTTTTGCCCTGCAAAGCAATCAAACCTCGCAAGTTAAAATCTTCTTCGGTGTTTCGACAGTTTCGATGGCGCTCTTAGCTCATTGCGAACAAATTCATGATTCTAAAATTATCACCGGCTCCCGCGGCGTCCCGCGTGTATGCGAGTATCATATTCTATCGGTGAATTTTAATGGTCAACAACAAAACAAAAGTTTTGACGTCGCGGAAATCAATCTTTGACTCGAGTTCGCAGACGTTATTTTCGGCGGAACCAGTGACAGCCGGAAATACGTCTGCGTTCGCCTTTGTACTTCATCTGTGGTTTCCGCAGTTTCTTTAACGCCGTTTATGCGTGTGTCTTCTAATGATTTCGTTGCTATAAGAGGTTTAGAATTCAACAAGAACTCGATCTGGATCAGGTTTGGTGTTTCATTCCTGTTTAGGGGCTTTGAGTTTAGTTTTGTGTTGCTGATCTTCGTAATCGTCATAAGGACAAGGCCTGAGAGAAGCAGTTTAGTAGAAGACAGAGAAGATGCAGCATCAATGCAGCTGGGAACATTTAACCGGGACAGCGAGCTACAGAATAGACCAACTGTAGACGAACAGTCCAAAGCAACACCCCAAGGATTGACAGAGAGTCTTTCCCTGAACACACATGGTTCTCATATCGTCTCAACTCTTGCCATTAGTATGTTGGGAGAGGATGATCCTTGTCTGAGATAAATCCTGGGATTTTGTTAAGTAAAACAGGACAAGCGGCATAACTGTTGTCATGGCAACGGCACGACAGGCCGGTGTCATTTTGTTTCTTTTAAGATGTATATTTCTGGTGCCAAGTTTAAATAACACTAGAGATGTTCTTTATTGAGTACTGTACTGTTTTAGTGGAGCCACCTATGAAGTCATCACTTTCTTTATTTGCATAAAACGTAAATATCTCTAATCGAAAAAAAGATATTCCAAATAGGAAAACGCCATTCTTCTTTCCTTTAAAAATCCTTTCAAATAAGCAGCGATTGTTTTTTACTTTATATGTACTTTAATACGCAAATTTCGTTTAATAAAGACGTTGCACACACTTGACTTACCGTCTTATCTCAGCGGTTTTTTCATGCACTTTGTCTCCACTCGTCCTTATTTCGTTAAGCTGTTAAAACAATAAAATAACTGATATACAAACGTTTTGGATTTCACAAACAGGACAGCTAGAGTCCCTTAGAAAAGCTTGTTAGGGGTAGATAGGGTTATAAATTTAAGAAAGCAAACAAGAGCAACAAGGCATCAACAGAGGTGGCTTGATATTTCCATTACTTTGACAAAAACGGCTGAAAATTGATCACATAGGTAAAGACAAAGAGGGAGAAGCGACCATAGATCATGCTCTTCCCTTTTTCCAACGTAAATGAAATAACTAATTTATCAATTTAAGTTCACGCCGACCATACTGTGCTTCATGATAACAGCACATTTTTACATTGAGAAATTCCATTGTTTGAGAACAGCTCACTTGACCGCCAAGACGTCATGTAAAAATCTTTCATGTGGCGGCGACATTGTAAAGGCCATCAGTATATACTGCTGTTATTGTGAAACTTAACGTGTGTGTTTGACTGTTGCTTTTTTGAATTTTAAGACATGCACACTACTTCTTAGAATATTTAATTAAGTTTTTCATTGGTGGTAATGATTTTTCTTTTGTTATTGAAACTATTGTTTTTCGTTTGAATTTCAGTTTATGTACCTTATTCTGTTATACTTTTGTTTTGTGTGTGTAATCTTTAACGTTGCGAGAATATTATATACATGTATTAGTGCTTTCCACGCGTTTCGATAGGTTAACTTGGAAGTGATAAGTAGAGTACTGTTAACCTCCGAGCAGAGATTTCGAGATTTCCGACCATTCGTCGGTTTATTACCAGAAATAAAGTCATTTTTAGGCCCACTAATAGGCCAATTTACAGTAGTGTGCTCATTTACTTGGCTCTTGAATGTAAGCGAGGCTGGAGCTGACCTTGCTTTGATACAGACCTCTCTGCTTTTTCATTCAGTTAGAATAAGAACAACTTGATTTACCCAACAAAAGCAGTGAGGTCTGTATCTAAACAAGGTCACCTCCAACCTCGCTGCCATTCAGAGACCAGGTCACTAAGCAGACAACTGAAAAAATGGTCTATTATGCAGCTTGCATGGTAGATTCTAAAACAATAATTAAAATCAGTCTCGGTGCAAGTGGTAGATATTTTCCTCCACTTCGGTAAATAAGTGTTAACTGTTTAACAAACAAAAAAATCTGGATCCACTGACCAACTTGCGATTCCCATCGTCTGCAGCATCCTTTTCACTAACAAAACTTTCATTTCCTATGGGACGGGAAACCCGACAAGATTAAAAGAAACGTTATAATTAACGAGTACAGCGATGGTGGGCTTAAAATGATTGATCTTTTCTCATTCAACAAATCTTCAAAAACCATCTGGATCAGAAAGTATCTTTTTTTTTTTTTTTTTTTTTTTTTTTTTAAATAAACAAATACTTACACTGTTTACAATAAAAACAGTACATGGAATGCAGTCTCTACATACAACATAACTTAACAAACAAAACTAACAGTTCGTGTCATCATTACTTACAATACAATGCAGACAATACTACCCTTACAAGCTCTAATTACAAAATTGCTAGCATGGGACGGGGAACAGACAGAGGGAAAAATAAAACGAAAAGCGTAAACGCAGCTTGCACGGTCTTAATAGTATTAACAGTTGTATAATACTTAGTAATAATTTTTTTTTTTTTTTACAATAGGTGGGCCCAAGTAGATTGAAAGATATTGAGAGTTTTGTTTTCAAGAGAGACTTCTCTTAAAATATTTAGATGTGTTCTAAGACGAGAAAGAAAGCTGTCAAAATCCAACTTGTTATTTCGTACGCTGGTGCAAAAAATATGATATTTTGCAAGGAGAAGAGCGTAGTTGAGAACTCGCTCGTTCGGTGATTTTTGGTGCCAACCATATAAGATTATGCATTCGTTGAGAATTAAGTTTTGTTTAAATTTTTGATACCACCAGTCGGTGAACTGACCCCAAAACATGGTGGTTTCGGGACAGCTGTAAAGCATGTGATTGCTGGTTTGTTTTTCAGCGTTACACAGTGGACAAGTGTCGTCATTAGCTATACCAGCACGGAACAGGCTGACTTGATTAGGAAGGATATTATGAATTACTTTGTATTGAAACGTGATTAGTTTTATATCCTTAGTGGTTGTAAAAGGAAGTAAATATACATTTTGAATATTTTCTTTTGTAAAACCGTGCTTAAAAATCTTACTTTCGCAAGTTGGAGAGGTAGCCATCTTACTTAGGAAAGCAGAATAGGTGGCGCGGGTAGTCAGCGGTTTAATAGAACATGTGGCCTTTTCAAAGATGTCATTGTCCCTGGGGAGGGTGCTTTTTAAAGACGACTTCCATTCTTTAGGGATGGCGGATACAAGCCCGTAGTAGAGGGTGAAGGGGATCTCCAAATTGAACTTTTGTCTTAATTCGGGTAAGGAGAGGAAACGGTTGTTCTCCGTCATCAAGCTGCGGATGCTGATGATGCCTTTGTTAAACCAAGAACTATAGAAAATAGATTTCCCGTTGATTACTATATTCTGGTTGTTCCAGATAATTTTATCTGGTACATTATCTACATCTACCGTTATTATGGAATTCAAGTCTTGCAAGTATGCTAGTAGCGTATGGTAAAAACTTGGCAGATTGTCAAGAGACAGCATCTTAATGTCATACTGACACTTAATTAGAAAGGTTAGGCCTCCGTATTGTTTCACACCCAACTCTGGGATTATTTTCCACGATGCACTGGAATGTGTCTTTAACCGCTCGATCCACGCGACTTTAAGCGCTTTGTCCATAATCTCGAAGTCTAGCATTTTAAGTCCACCGCGTTTCTTTTCCCTGATGATGGTACTTCTTTTGACTTTTGCTGGCTTACCTTCCCAAATAAAATTGAAGGATATCCTATTAATTTCTTTCACAAAATGTTTTGGGATGGAGAGTACAGATGCATTGTATATAAGAAAGTATCTTGATAAAACAAACATGGGAAAATGGAAACTCTTTTTTGACCTAGAACTCGGCAAATACGGGGGGGAAGCTGTGTTTTTGGGTAACCTAGACAAAAAAGATATGAAAAACCACTTTCAAACTTCTGATATATTCATTAACGAAATACTGCTGATTTGGGCCGAGGTTAATTTTAATAGCAATATCTCTTCCTTAGAGCAATATAAAACACAGCGCCTCTGGAATAATTCCTTGATAAGAATTGACCGCAAACCTGTATTCTTTCGAGAATGGCTTGCCAAAGGAATTTTGACAGTCGAATCTCTTATAAAAGACGGGACCTGTTTCTTCTCCTATACAGAGTTTTTGAACAAATACCATTGCAAAAATTGCCCACTTGCTTTCAGCGGGATTATTGCAACGTTAAAGACAATAAGGGAGAGATTCAAGGAAACTATAGACAGTCTGGAAACCGTTGAATCTTTCACTAAAGCTTTCCAAAAAACGAAGAAACCCAGCAATTTAACGTATAGAAAACTCGTTGCAACAAAGAGTGAAAAACCGAGAGCTTCCCAAACCAAATGGTATAGAGATTGCGACCTCAATGAGGAAGAAATAGATTGGAAAAAAACATTTCAACTTACGAGAACATGCACAAAAAGTACCAAAGTTATTATTTTCCAATTTAAATTTCTCCATAGACGTCTGCCCACAAATTCCTTTTTGTATAAGATTGCAATTAAAGATAATGATCTTTGCACCTTTTGTAAGGAAGAAACAGACACTTTGCTCCACCTTTTCTGGCAATGCAAGGTAACCTCTCATTTCTGGGGAACTTTTTTTCAATGGCTACAATCATCCTCTTTAATTCAGAAGGGTAATCATCTTACCATGACTACTGCTTTGGGGCTGAAACCAGACAGTTCAAATGCAAAACTGCAAATAGATTTCTCCTGTCTCATGAGCAGATATTATATTTGGAAGTGTAAGCTGAGAGATGAAATTCCCAACCTTTCACAATATTTGCGCCTTTTGAAAAAAGCTTATGAAATCGAAACAAACGGACTCAACCTCCAGCCTGAAAAATGGAAACCTCTCCTTGGCCACCTTTAAGGAGTTAAGAGCCCAAAAATTTGCAAAACTCAATATTACCGACACAGTGACCTATCTATGGAGTAAGCTGGCCCTTTATTTTATTTTATTTTTTATTATTTTATTTTATTTTTTATTATTTTATTTTATTTTTTATTTTTTTCTCTCTCTCTCTTGATGTATTATAAGTAATTTCGCAGTGCAAGATTTGTAAGTTGGGTAAGTAATTTAAATATTGTAAGTAGTGTAAGTATTAGTATTGTTAGTAGAGCAAGTAGGTGTAATGCAAGTAAGTAACGCAAGTAGTATAAGCGTTAGTATTGTAAGTGGCGTAAGTAACAAGTATTGTAAGTAATGTAAATAACTGCATGAACATTGTTAGTAGTGTAAGTCCCAAGGTTAGTATTGTCAGTAATGTTAGTATTGAAAGTAATGTGTGCATCTCAATAAAAAGGTTCTGATGAGCAAAAAAACAAAACAAAACAAAACAAAACAAAACTTTCTTTCTCAGCCTGGAGCTCTTCAAGTTTAGCCTGAAAGATAAGCAAGACCATCAAACTAGTTAAACTGTGCACATATGCCGGATATGCCAGTGTGTAGCAGCTTTCACATGGGATCAAATGTCTTTACGTGGTCAATAAAAAGCAATGTCCGTGTCCACTGATGTCTACCTCTTTTCTCAACTCTATTGTAGGCCATGATGGCCGAGCATTTCTGGTTGCCACCATTATTTTTGGTTATTTAGCTTGCAAGGTTGTAATATGACCGTTTTGGTCGCGAGGTAAATGAAGCACCATCTTTCGCACGACGTAGAAAACCTTGGGACTAAAACACTGTTTTCGCATCAACCAAGTGAAATGCATCGAAAAACAAAATCACATTCAAAACTATTTTCTAGGGAAACTGGCGTCCTCCGTCGTTAGACAAGTGAAACAGTAAACAAAGGGGAAAACGTGTTAACCTTTCATCTCCGATTTGCGTTAATTCCGTATGGGACTTACTACGAGGCCTTAGTTACCAGTTTTTCAGCCAGACCCTTCTATTTTTGCCATTTAACTCTCTAGCAGAAAGCTGAAGTTGAAGTTGAAGCCCTGATTTTTTTCAGGCTTCTTCTTTCCAATTGCTTAAATTGGAAAATTAACTGCGATGATCATTCTTCACTTGCATTTACAACCACAGTTCAAATATGAATTATTTCATATACTTCACATCAGAAATTAAAGTAACAAATGAGAACTGATTTTCTAGAGCAAAAGCTTCACAAACGGTAACGGGGAAAATGAAAATCTCTATTCACAGCAATAGGAATTAGTTCAGTCTCTGCTTCCTGTCACAGAATCAAAAGTACATGAAGAAATCAATAGTTTATAAAACTTGTCTCGGCTTGGGTAAATTTTGAAAACATAAAAATCACAGCCACAGTTAAAAACTTCTTCTTTCAACAATAGAACCACTCTACTAGGGCTAGGGGAAAGGAAGGTGTTTATGCTCTAGTATCACTGACAACCACACTAACTTGCTATTCCTTTGAGTGTTATTCATGTATTAATGATTTGGTTGAAGATTGAGTTCCCGTAGTGACGGGTAGATGGTTGTGGTGTTTTGTTTAAGTATTAGTAATTACATGCACGCTATGCGGACCTATTTTAGATATTTGGAGGAAAAAAGAAGTCTGCGATAGTCCGCGACTAACTTTGTAACTAACCTTAATCTCTCTAGTTAACGCATTGTTGTTTGCTGTGAGGTCAGCTTTCTGTTGCTCCAAGTGCGTTCTTGTCTGTAACTGAGCTGTTAGGCGTAGCTAGAAGAATTCGAAATTAATAGCAAGTAAGTTCATATTGGATAACTGAAAATCAAAATGACAGTCCTGCGTGGGAAAAACATGTGGACTGGCACATTTACTCATCGTTCGTAGCCCACGAAAAACTTAACAAGGCTCATTAAAACGCAATCTTCAAATCAAGAATACACGCTGTCGTTAGTACTGGGAAAATATTGCAAAAACTTGGCTTTCCTTGTGCCTAATGTGCTGTGTTTTGATCGCATGGTATCGCCACCATCGTTTTTTTCAACGGAGGATTCTTTGCGAATCACTAATACCTTCTGTGACTTAAGATCATGTACGTTACTTTCCAGCTCACTAAGCTGTCATTGTATTTGACTCAGGGTGGTCTTTTTCTGTCAATGTTGTTGTTAAGAGTGTCCCTGACAGTTAAAAATAAATGTAAAAAAGATGACGAAACTCCGCCACAAGAGAGTTGACTTTACAACGAAACTACTTTGGTTTGAGTTACAATGAAGTTTGCACCGTAGTCATAATTAACGGCGAGAAAAACAATCTTAGGTCATGTGATGAAACTCAGGCTTTGGGGTTACAACATAAAACATAAAACAGCAACCTCGCACCACATATTAGTAGCAAGGGAAGAAGACTCCATGGCCAGCCCTGTTCCCAGTGCGTATCGTTCAACGGTGGGGAGCGAGCTCGTTGCAAGTTATTCGTATCGATACTTACGATCGATCTTGTCTGTCCGCGATTTCGTTAGACACAGATTGCATGGTGCGACCAGGAGCTACCGAGAAATGAAGTTAACAGATGGTCAAATCCTACACTGCTGCATGGAAGGCGTTCTGTTGTGAAATGAAAAGTCATTGAAAAACGATGGGATCAAAGTTGACAGCTTTGAAACGCACGCTTTCCCTAAAGAGAGGCGACTATTACTTTATGTAACCTGTCAACTTGCTTGAGACTGCCGAGGTGAAAATCGATAGCATTACACTGAAGTACCTGTGTTCATAGTCGAGTTTCAATAAGGGACGAGGAACGGACGGATTGACTGACTTATAACGAAGATTTTGCCTCTCTATTTTGACCATCTGGAGGAATGGTTTTGTGATAACAAAGTTAAGTTCAAAAGGTTTTGCGTGCCTACTGTAAACCCAATTGCCTTCCTAATGAAAATGTTAATACAACCCCCGCATTAGACAAACATGACTAACCGACTCCATGTAGCTTGGACTGCAGCAAAGATATGTTCCTGTCTATTTCCTTCAACTCTGTCTTGTACTTATCCGACATACGAATGTCTGGTTCCATTTGTCGAGCACTCTGCTCTTCACTTTCAGTTATGCTTTGAAGGTCTTCAAGCTGAAGACAAACAGAATAACAAAGTTGAAGCCAATTTCTGATCAACCAAATCTGGCTGTGAAATTAAAGCCTGAAAAAAGTCAGGCTTTAACTGCGCTCATCAATCATATCTTCATAACTCGAAGATGTTACATGCCGTACCTCAGTAATTTCCTCTTCAATTCTTTGCACTTCTTTTTCTATCTCTTCCAATTTGGATTTAACGTCAGGAATTTCAATGTTCTCGAGAGATTCCAACTAGAGAAATAGATAAGGCAAAAATTAATCAATCAATCAATCGATCGATCGATCGATCAATAAGTAAATAAATAAATAGAGACCGAGAGTCAGTGTATTTAGCACTGCTCACTGCTCAATCAAAACGTTCTAAGAATGCTAACTGACGGGAGGTTGACCAGTTGCCTCTTTACCTTTTTGCTCTACACTGCTCGGCCGGTCAGACTATACAACAGTACAGCAGGTTAGGCTTTAAAATTAGCTGTTTGGAAGCAGAAAACAACGTTGAAGAGTTCAAAACCGAAATCTAAATTCATCCTTATCCTGCATTGGCTTACTTGTTAACAGGCAGGCTGATAGTAAAATATGTATTCTGTCATGACGTATTGTGAGACTTTCTTGAAACAATCAGGTAACACATAACTACTAAAGCATGTAATAAACAAAAAGTACCAAGCAATTCACAAGATAAGATCTAGCGGGCGACTACTTGCTTTCAAGACCGGTTTCTGCCAATTCTGAGTACAGTGGAACCTCGTTAATACGACCACCTTCGGGCCGTGGAAAAGTGGTCGTATTAAAGGGGTTCTTTAAATAGGAAAATGACTGACTTTTTTTTCTTCCGGCCAGAATAAAGTGGCCGTAATAATGAGGTGGTCGTATTAACGGGGTGGTCGTAAGGCGGGGTTCTACTGTAGAGCTATCTTGGTCAATTTGCAGTGCAGACCATTGAAACTTGGCAGGCTAATAGTTCTAAAGGAAATCCATCATTGGCTATAAAAAATTCCATTCCCATGGCAACTCACTCTTTTCCAGTCCCCACCCACTTGATTTCAATATGTTAGCGATTTTCAGCTTTAAAATGTTAAACAAGGCCACAAAGTCGATCTAACATATTTATAGGCTTGCTGGATCATGGATATGAAGTGCTGTTAGCAAATATCAAAAAGGAACGCCAAAGGTGGCCAGAAAAGCTGTAAATATATGGGAGGTCTGGAACTCAGTATGTTGCCATGGTAACAGAACGGTTAAGCTCATAGTAGAATCTTACTGCAAAGAATCAGACATTTCTGATACAAACTGGCGGAGATATCTTTTTTCACCATATTTGAACAAAATCTGGTTGAGTGTATGACGTCATCACTTGGCTAATTTGCATATTTTAAAAACTTGAATATCTCTGGAACGAAAAGAGATATTTGAAAATAGTAAACGGCATTTTTCGTCTCATGCAGTCTACATTTTTATGTTTCAAAATGGCTTAAATAGGAAAGGTGCGATTTTCGTCATAGTACCACTTTAACATAAGTCTCAGAACACACAATATGCGGCAGAAGAAACACCTCCCTTAATTGATCTTCATTTAAGTTAAAATCACGTTTCAGTACTAAAGAATTATTAGAGAATTGTGCTTTTTTGCTTATTAACATTTTATAATAGTCTTTTGATTTTTTCATTAGGACATCAAAAACATTGTTTTCAATAATCAGAGAGGGTGGCAATGTTAAAAAGGTGCGATTGTTTATTTCGGATTTTGAAATTAAGTGGGACGGTACTGCATGTCTGAGGCCTGCCCATACCAAAATGTTCATTTTTTTCATCTTTTTGGTAATAATATTATAGGACTCTGTAATATTTAAATCAAATCGAAGGTCAGTTACATGCGTAATACCAGACTCGAAAAATGTCTTATAGAATATTGGTTTATTATCTATACGAATGTCTTTGTTATTCCATATTATGTTATACCACGGTTTCTCTGCAGAAAACTCGTCTCGAAAGTCCGCCCACCACTGAAGAAGCTCGGTATAAAATTGAGGAGAGATTGTGAGATCCTTTATATTATAATTGCAATGAAATAATAGAGGGCCGGCGAAACTTTTTAGTACGTGATGCAAGTAATTTTTTCCATGTGCCGTCATTTTCGCCGAAAATTCTCTTTATCCAGGCTAGTCGTAAGGATTTAACCATTGTTTCTAAATCAATCATTTTCAGTCCACTCTTTTCATAATCATTTATTGCTGACAAACACGTGACTTTGTCTACGCCTTTCCATAGAAATTTAAAAATCAATCGGTTCAATATATGGATAACTCCCTTGGGAGTAATTAATAATGACGATACATAGACAAATTTTGGGACAATCAGAGATTTTATTATTATTACCTTTCCATAAAGAGAGAGACCTCTTGTAGACCAAATATTTATAAGCTTTTTAACACTAAGTTTTCTATGAAGTTTCTTTCGTGTAGTAATTTTTGATCATAAGAGTAATAAACACCTAAGGCTTTAATTGGTTCATTTGGCCATTTAATACCGAGGGGTTTCGTTTTATTTTGTCTGGAAGATCCAATCCACATTCCTTCAGTTTTGGTGAGGTTAACATCCAAACCTGAGAGCTTCTTGAAATCATCGAGCAGTTAATATCCGAGAGAACTGCCGTTGTGTCATCTGTGTATTGGAGTAACTTTGTTTCTTTGTTGTCAATAGTGATGCCTTTTATCATTGAATTTTGTCTAATTGCAATTGCAACTCCTCGTTCAATTGTGAAGTAGTTAGAGGTGATGCCATTGTTAATAATGCAGCTTTGTATATTTTTATAAAAAGTCATTACCCAACGAATAAAATTTGGACCAAAATTAAATGATTCTAAATGTATTTGAAGAAAATTACGCTCTAAACTATCAAAGGCCTTCCGGAAATCAATGAAGATCAATAAACCGGGGATGTCTTGTTTGGCTGTAAAGTACATTATGCCGAAAATTGAACGTACTGTTTCACCGATATAGCGATCTTCTATAAAACCAGTTTGATTGTGATGGATAATGTTAGGCAGGACATTTTTTATTCTAGTGGCTATAGCTTTAGACATAATTTTTGCGTCCACATTTACAAGGGAGATTGGTCGCCAGTTATCCAAAAAAGAGCGGTCCTTTCCTTTCTTTTCGTTAAGTGTTATGACTGCTTGTTTTTGCGAGCGTGACATTTCACCTTTTTCGAAGCATTCGTTTGCACATTGAATAAAAGATTCACTAATTAGTGGCCAGAATTTTTTATAGAATTCAATGGGAATTCCATCGCTCCCAGGAGGTTTGTTATTTTGGAAACATTCTAAAAGCAAGGCACATTCTTCTGAAGTGATTTTACCTTCACATGACATCTTTTGATCTTCTGAAAGTTTGGGAATTAATAAATCTTTTAAGAAAGATTCGATCGCTTCATTAGTCTTGTTCCTAGTCATGTATAGCTCTTGATAAAAGCGTCGTTGTTCGGACAAGATATTAAATGGATCCGTGGTAATCGAGCCATTGATATTCAATTTTCTCATATGCTTTTTGGTATGATTTCTCTTTTCCAGATTCAAGAAATATTTCGTACTTTTCTCACCGTGCTCGTGTCAGCGGGCTCGTGCACGGATAATTATTCCTTTGACTTTTTCTTCATAAAACAATTCCAAAAGTATCTATAGCAGAATTAAGAATATGTGCATTTCAGTCATTAGGGTTTCTTTCAAAAATAAACTTCGCTTTAGCGTATTCCTCTTGAAGATTTTGTTCTCTTTCAATTCCCTCCTGTGCTCTTCT
>JAHPZR010002733.1:35000-52282 GCA_019787425.1 Platygyra sinensis
ACAGGGTTACTGTGGATACCATACGCGCTCGGTTCAGACTGCTCGTGGCTTCATCCTTTAAAGGTACCATTTCTCAAGCTCATCTATTGTCGACGAGTTTAAAGAGCCTGTGTCTTCTGAAATGGTGTTACGACGCTTTTTTGCGACTATTAGTTATTGATAGCAAACAAGCTGGCTGTCCTTGCTTTCCATCAATCGTTTTCTCACCAGCAAACTGAAATATCGCATTTTTACTATATAACAAGCTACGACAAAAGAATGAAGAACAAAATTTTATTGTTGGCTTTTCTGAAAAACACGAGAGTCAATAATTTCGCACACAAAAGCCACATAGCTGTGTATGAGATATTGATGTGCCAATTGATGAGTATGATAGTTTTATACACACCGCTCGCTGCAGTTCTTCCTCCAGTGACTTCAGTCTGTTGGCGGAAGCATCCACGTTACTTAATTCCTGGCCAATTTGTCTCAGTTTCTGCTGATTTTCCCTCTGCAATACAAGATCACAGCGAAAAATTAAATGTGTTCTGTATGTCTAAGATCATACAGTGGACGGCATTAAACCACCTGTAAGTGAAACTGCTGTTTGTAACTGACGTTTCGACAACTTGTGGAGGAGTGACCTAAGATCAGGCGTTTTCCTTTAGTAGGGAGAGAGGGCATGACCTCAGGTCAGAGAAGGCCGTGCCTCGCTCAGAGTCAGGTAAAACGTCTTCCGTAAGTAAACGGTGTTACTGTCCCGGTCATTAAAAGTAAGCCTGTTTTGTACTGTTGCAAACACAGGCTCGTTTCGTTAATTCAGTACCATGTCGTGTTTCACTCTATTGCTAACAACACTTTCTCGTTTGCACTCTTTACAAAACAATGCCTAATCTATAAGATCTCAATGAATGAGGTGCATGAACAAAAACCTGTATTGAAATTAACTTTCTTGCTCATTACAATGAGTTTGTTTTTGAGTCGAATAGTTTCTTCGCACTGTGCTTGGCTCTTCTTCATGTCGTCAAGTTTCTTCTGTACCTTGCTGAGGCTCTCGTCAAATACTTGCTGTGGAATTTTATCCAATAAAAGATGCAAGGTTGCATGAAAAAGTAAAAGAAAAGAAAAGAAATGAAAAGTCCTTTAAGCCAATTAAGATACCATATAACATTTTGAAACTTAATCATGATCTTAAAAACAGCATCACTGTTGGAGTTGTTTCTGAGAACAGTGCGATGGTTGCGGTATAGCTATCAGAAGAGCATTTTTCTTTACAATGTTGAACAGTTTTTATCTACTGTATACCACGATCCTTGTAATAACCAGTTATTCAACAATTCACTGGAAAAGCACTTCTTTAAAATACAAAACAAAACAAAAAGCAGCACCCAATATATAGGGAAGGTTGATAATCTTCCCTCGAGTTTGAACTATTTGCTTACCCTTTGACGCTTTGTGTCATCAATAACGGTTTGATATTTTTTCTTCATTTCATCAAGAAAACGATCTACTTTTTCCTCGGAAAAGGGACCTTTCTCAGAACCTACCAAAAAATAGTTTTCTCATTATACTCCTTCTAAAAGTACACTCCTTCCCTGACATTTTGGGTCTTCTGGATAAGACTTACATTATATTAACACTAAACAATCATTGTGTATAAATCATAAATCAGCATCAAGTTTTTCTTTGAAGCTTAAGTACCATGTTGTATGTCTGTTTTACCTGCACTGAACTGCCTATAAGCATTGCTTTATGGTACAAATAAATGATTTATACTGTATTATGAGATGATACTTATAATATATATATAGTACACTGTATATTCAGATGAAATTCATATGAAAATATAAGAACCTATTTTAAGAACCTTGGTAGCCTAAATTTGCTTTAAGTATCATTTATATAAGAACCTATTTAGGCTAAATTGAAAAATTCAGGTTCTTATACGCGGGCTATTACTGTATATCAAAAGAAACATTGATTTTAGTAAGAACTCACCCATGCACGAATCTTGTCTCAAAGTAAGGGAAAAAACAGCGCGACTGTGGCGTAACTATGCCGTGTACGTAGTAGATATTATTTTACATTACCCACTTACAATACTCCACTTGCTACACGCGACATTACCTACTTACAAAACCTTGCATAAAATTACTGAATTGTTTACAATGTGCTATATTACTTACTTATATCACTTACAATACATTACATCACTTATGGTTACATTACTTACTTAACATACGTTATATTTCTTACGTACACGACACAGTTGCGAATTAAACATGTGCTTACGTACTGCATGCATTTATGAAACCGGACCGCTTTTTAAGAACTTATCATGTTATCATTTAACAACTGACTCAGAATTACTCACTGCAGAGAATCACTCCGAAACACACATGTCCACTGGCTTGATTATCATGTTTCCAGGTTGGTTTTGAAAGGTTGACTCGTGCTATTTATATATTTACCAGCCCATTCAAAACAAATTATTTTTCACCCAGATTTCAGCCTGGATCACGTGTTGGTTTTTCTCGCACTGCTTTGGAGCCCTTATTTGTTAAAGGAAGCATCAAAGGGAGTATCCACAACAGAATTACTCATAGCTTGCTGTTTCATATATAGCGTTGAATCTCTCACTGCGTTCAACATTCTCCTTCTTATAATAATAGAAACGGACAAAAATTCACTTGCTCCTCCGCGGCTTCAGAACATTTGGGAGTTGCTCGCCGTAATAGTTGTATTATATCTGGCCCTCTCTGCCTGGGGAACACTGATCAACATTGGCTACGTTGTGTCAGGGCGCAGAATGTGGAGGAACCTGAAGACCTCGCGAGAGGTCGGAAAATTTTTAGCGAAAGGAAGACTGAACATTACACTACTAGTCTACCTCGAGCTGTGTATAACCGCAGTGTTAATTCTGAACATCTATTTAGCTGCCAGCAAATACGCTATCTTCAAATATTTAGAAATAACTGCGAGTACATTTTGGAGATAGTATGCAACCAGGTTTCTGCTAAAGGGCTGTCTGCTTGCCATTGTGGTTTTAATCTGTGCAGTTGCCATTCGAAAAAAGTCTGGAAAAGGTTCGGTGGATGATGTTCCAAACGCACAATCAGGGACATTCGAGGAGGAAACACTGAGATCTTTTTACTGTAAAGCAATTATCATTCAAGTAAATGGAAATAGGATATTGACTTCACAGGGCAAACACCGTTGCATGAAGCTGTCAAACAGAACGATATTTTTCTTGCAAGATTTCTCAACCAAAAGGGAGCTATTGTTTCTCAGGAGCTCTTTCCTATCCGTTCAACGCCGGGTGGAATGCATAAACGCGCAAATGATGAAGTAAATCAGGACAACGGTTTAAAGGGATTGTAGGATGCCCAAAAGTGTGATAAAGCTGAATGTCATGGTGGTTCAGCTCCAATTCAACGCAAAGTACGGGCATATTCAAATCGCGTCCCATTGTTACTTTACGGTGCCCGGTCACAAGTCAGAGCCTGCCATGGAGCCACGGCAAGTCAAGTAGCTGCGTGCAGTAGACATTTCGAATTCATGGCTAGGTTGCTTTTAAGACTGTGCCGGGAGATGAGATATTGCGAGATCCAATATAAGGAAGAGGGCCGTTCATTAGCAAAACTAAATGTACATGTAAAAAACATCGATGAATACGACTCTGATCAATCGTAATTATTGATTTGTCAATGACCATAACAACGGTATTAAGATTACCCTTGAAGAAGGGACTTTATTTTTCGTCTAGCTTGTAACCGCAATTGTAAAAGAGAGACAATGGCAGGTCTAATTTAGAAAGGGAGAAGGGACAAGAAGCAGTCAAATTTGTCAAAGGCTAGTTTCATTTATTTGGTTTGAATAAACGCAACCACTGTCGAGAGGGGAGATAAGACTTAATTTTTCGTCCGGCTTGTAACCCCGCACTTCCAAAAGTGGGACTGTAGCAGGTCTAATTTAGAAAGGGATAAGGGACAAGAAACAGTCAAATTTGTCAAAGGCTAGTTTATTTGGTTTGATTAAACACAACAACCACTGACGTTTTCTCATTTTTCGTGCGAAATTCTCTATCGTCGCGTAACAAAAAGCTGTATCATAAATGCCAACATGATCCTTTTTAACAACAAAGAGGACTTGAGAGTTCATTCCAAAAGTGATTCCTCACGATGCAATGAAGCTACACTTTGTCTTGATATCTTTGAAAAGCCACTGCAAATTAAGTGCAAACCAATGCATTACAACCTGCACACTATTAAAAGAATTGATGACAAAAGACGCTTCAGAACGCAACGAGAAATGATACCTGTAATGGTGTACACATGATAAAAAGAGAGGAACCGACAAATACTTGATGAATAATTTCTTTGAGATCGATTTTGCAACCGACGAATAGTCCGGATAAACGAAGGATTTAACCCACTGGATCCAGCTGTTCATAAGGTGAACAACGGTATCCATCGGACCATACACAATGCAGTGGTGAGTACACACAAAACAAATGATGCTATCCACTGAATAGTGTTTTAACAAGTGGATAGCGTTACCCACCTTTTGAACAACTGGTGCCTACCCTGGATGCAAGAGGCTTTTCATGCGCGGTTTCTGAACGACCCCAAGCTTCCTACAGAAACTTTTGGAAGCATTATCAATGAATGATGATGGCTTTCTATCGTTTATGTGAACGAATTTAAAATCCCAAGATTTGTTCACTTACTTGAACCTGTTAACGACAAGTTAATTGTGCAAAGATCGATTTTATATTCAAATGGCCAAAAGGAAAAATTTCTTTCAATATCGAAGACTGTCCTCTCCTTAATGTAAATGGGTCTAATGCGTCAAAGCAAGTCTCGTTGTAGTATGTATTAAGTGTTAGGTGTAATCTTAATTCTTGTAACTGTGTAATTTTGGTTAGGTAACCTTAAGTTTTGTGATAATAATGAAAAAAAATTGATAAGAAAGGTTTATGTGGACGGTGTGATTTAAAGAAAGACAAAAAAATATGCGCTTTCAAGCCAAAACACGTCTACGTAGATATGGCCTTGGAATGGAGATGATAAGTTACCTCTCATCCTTATAAATCCTGAAGTAGTAGTCCACAAAGTCGCTTCGGCCAAGATTTTCCACAAACTCTTCATCATGAGTGATGACTACAAGTTGAAAGTTCCTTTGGAGTTGCCTGGTTCTTATAACTCTGAAAAAAAAAAATCAGGACAACGAAGCCGTGAGGTAAGTGCATTTCCATTGAAATAGAGGTTACCGGAAAACAATGGTTATGCTAATGTTAGTTCACGAGCAATAAATGTTACTGATGAGAGGATGGAGTCGACTAATCGATCGACGGGAGCTATCAACGGTAAGCAATCGACAAATACCACCCAGTAAAGTGGATGGAATTGAGTTGGAACAGAAGGAAAAGGATACATACGAATGTCTACGATAACTGAAACACACCATGCTTGAGCAACCCTGACCACATCATAACCATTCATACAAACACTTACAAACGCGACTAAAACTTACGAAGCTAACTGGTTGGCCAGACTCTCGATGTTGTCTTCATCCAAATTTGTAGTCGGTTCGTCAAGAGTTAATATTCCACAGTTCAGACAGAATGTTTCCGCCAGGGCCAATCTGATAATCAACGATGCTAGAACCTGCAGTCCGAAAAAAGGGGGGACGATGACAATAACACTAAAAATACGATTGATATTATGGGGCGTTATTTCTTTTCAATGTATCGAGTCCATGCAGTTATCAGCTATCACGAAACCAGTCTGACAATTGATTTTTGGATTGAGGGAGATGGTTTACACACCTTCTGTCCCGCGCTACAGCGTCCTCTCATGTCCAGAGCCGTGTCACCCTTGACCATGACCACCTGAAGAGAATGACCAAGGTAAATACTGTGCACATTAATAGCAACAATTGCAATCACATTTCGTCTCGTTATCACATTATGATGAAACTAGTTCGCCTCGGATAACGAGATTATTTCACTTTTATTAAAAGGTCCGAGGGTGCGCACATTCACATTACACATTACACATTCATACAAACTGGAAGGAATTGAAAGAGATGTGAAACCGGGATCTCGGACACTAGTTATGCGGATGGGCAAGGATGAGCAAGGAAGAACGGAAGAAATTACATAACTTAACTTACGCACCCTGTAGTTATACGTTCGTCGTGCTTTAATGGCTCCACTTCCTTCTTCCTCATCTGAACGAATTTCGATAGTGTCAATATCTACAAAAACAAATTACAAAAGATGATTTACTCTACTGCAATAAGAAATCACCCGCAATGCTCTATACAGTTTCTCCTCTGTAATAAGCTAAGCTCCCTTGATTTATAATAATTGCCGCCGCAGGATTTTTGGCCCCAGAGGGCCAAAAACCCGAGGAGGCACCTTAGGACTCCCCACGTAATAGAGAGAGGAGAAGAGAGAATGTAGGTATTTCCGGCATATAGCCGCGCATATAGTCGCGATTTGATCGTTTGCACGCCCAAAAGGTATCGACATTTTTCCCGCAAACGCTCATGGGAGGGACACGGCAAAGGGACACGGGCGCGAGGACTTGTTGGATCAGTGTCTTTGCCACGAGCTTTGTCCTTGGTTTAGATCTCGAGTACAAGCGTCCCTGAAAAGCGTTTGTATTTGCCGGCCTCCATTACTATTTCAGCGCGATCAGATAAGTTCACTTCGAAATGGCCGAGATAATGACCTAAAACAAATTGAAAACGCTTTCAGAGATCCTGAAGATGGATTTTGGGGAGAAAACAGCTCAGAGAGTCCTGAAGTATACTGGATCGAAATTCGAGGCCAGTGTGGTTCATTTGCGACTAAATAGCTAAATCAGTATAGTACCTTCCGATAGTCAGAATTACCCAAGGATAACAATAAGGTGACAGGCCTGCGCGACTCCCATTCACGTGTAGTAGCCGCTTAGGAAGTTTTGCCCCTTTTGTATGGTACGATCGGAGGATCTTTGAATATTTCGCTAAGCACTAATCCTGTGTTTTCAGGGAGACATTTCGTCAGAGTAAAGCCGTTAGAGGTCATATTTCTGTGTGGCTTCCGCTGTTATCCGCTTGTAATTTGCAGAGTTTGACACCTCTGTTTTTTTGCCAGTTTTTTTCTCTTGATATTGCAAGATATGTTTTAGGTTCTCTCAAATGTTAGCTCTGGAGGAATAAAGTTTGAAATATTCCTTTGGCATCTCGTTTATTTGGATGGCTTATTTTCGATTGAAGAAATCCCTAAGATACGTATGCAGAAATTAGAAAACAAATAGAACATACTCACGTTCTCGACAAGACGGCGAATGGCGGCAAATGGCGTCCTGAACGAGGTGTGGACGACGAGTCGAGCTCGATTGGGCATGCGTGGTAGCATCGAAGTTCGTTTTCCAGACTTCCGGTCGGTGACGTCCACGTAAAGGTCCCTATTACCTCATCATGATTTTGGCCTCTCTAGCGGTCTAAAATGGCCGAAATTTCGGCCAACTTTAGGTGAGCCTAAAAGATACTTCGTACATATTCCAGACTTTCTTATTTTCGTGCGATACTATTTGGCCCCTTATTAGTTGACTGAGATATATTTGAATTTTTTCACTTTCATTCTACGGTTTTCACGAGGTGCCAAATATCGCCGAGTCGTTAAGGAGCGTGACCTAAATTTTAGCAATTTTCAGCGAGTCGGTTTTCAAAAGTGCGGCAGTTTGTTTCCACAACAAGACGATTTTCTGATAGTCTTTTACAGATAGTCTTTTAATTGGTATCTACAAGCAAATCGGAGTAATTGGTCTCGCAAAGTCCAAAAAAAATCATTGGTCAGACATATTTCCCGCCAAATGTTTAGCGAAGAATATCACCTTATTCCGACTTTCTGCGCTTGTTATCCATGATTTGCTGAAAGATCTGCACAAAATAGTCAGCTGGACTGCAAAATAGAATATTTAAGTTGTGACATCGGGATTAACTTATTCAATCATTTCAAACTCGCCAAATTCTTGCCATTATCAAGACTAAATTTTCCCGCGAAAGTTCTATTTTTAACGTCACGCTGAAAAAACAAACCAGACAAACTGCATCCTCAGTTCGCTGCCTTTTTTTGTTTTTATGTAGAACAAATTGCAAGTCAACAGTGAGCGAAGCTACACCCGAAATTTAATTTTGGGACTACTGCAAACGTCTTGTTTACATCTATTTTCTCGTTTTCGGAAGGCGTGACGCGTTACAGATTAAGGTTAGACGACTGGGCCGCAATTTCGATCTCACTTGAAGGTTTCTCCATGGTTTTGAAAACATTGACTGTTTTTTCGGATCTGAAAAGTCGCCTAGCAGTGCGGGTGCTGGGTCAGTTTTTCTTCAATCATTAGCATGTAAACGAGATAGTGGAGGACAGACGTCAGAGGTGGTGTCTAATTTGCATGGTGTAGCTGGATGTAAACAACCAGAAAACATTGGTTACGACGAAACTTCCCTGCTAAATCCGGCCAACGAAATGATCATAAAGGACAGACCACTTATATAAACATCTTAATACGTGTAATCTTTGCTGGGTCACGATCTTTCTTACGTTCACATTTGTCGTTTCCCGGTCGTTTGTATCGTCGCAGGTTTGTACACTGTCTGGTTTTTTGTTTCATTTCTTTCCTTTATTAGCCCGCGCACGCAATTGACCTGCGACCACTTGCTATGAAGCTTGAGATGATGTTTTGCCGATTCTAAGGCTTTTAAGGTGTCTCGAAAACTCAGACCCGGAAATCTCTTCTGAATTGGGCAGAATTAATCGAAGCACTGAGGATCCACGGAAAAAAAAAACGAAACGTCACGCAAGGCACCTCGCGCCATTGTTACTAAACTTGGCTCAAATGTAGGGTTGTCCACATTATGCTCACAATTTTCACTATTATGCTAATTCTTCATGCTCAAAAAAATCTTACTATTATGCTCATCAAGTTCCACTATTATGCTCACAATTTTTTCCTCGGATCACTCATTTTTTTACCTAAAACAAAATACGACTTATATGGAGGATAAATGAGTCCCAGACTCCCAGTCGCCCCACGTGGCCACGTCCGTTTCCTGTGGTGAAGGGCAGTCTAGGTCCTAGTCTATTGTCACGTATATTTCTCCACAGGAAATCAGGAATCCCAATTTCGAGATTGTACCTAACTCCGATGTATTTATTAATTTTCGATATTTTGACATATTTCCGGGAATTTTTCTTACTATTATGCTGGCATAATGCTCGATGCCGATTCCTCACTATTATGCTCAAAATTATGCCGGCATAATGTGGACAACCCTACTCAAATGGCTACTAAGCATAAAATAAATTTGATAAATTTGATTTATACTGATAAAGCAACCAAACAATCATTCGAATGGCGGGTATTATCCCAGGGGGGGGGGGTATTCCCTTATAAGGGCTTAATGGGGACGTGCGGCCAGCCAGGGTATGTTTTCCGGGATTTTTGTCTTAAACAGGGTATCGAATTTGTCATTTTTTGTTTTAATCAGGTTATCGATTTATCAATTTTTGTCTTAAATGGGATATCTTTTCTTTGACTATAAACAGCAAAATTTTTACAAGCTCTTGTAAATTAATATTGACTTCCGTTGACTTAGGCACTGATACAAGGAACATTAAATTTCCATTGATTACACAACAAGAAAGCCACACAATTTGTAACCGCAACTTTGAATCTATGTCTTGAACAGGGTATCAAATATCGGAATTACCGGTCTGTCTTAAACAGGGTAAGAAAATCAGCGATATTTGTCTTAAACAGGGTCAGGGTATGAGGGGCCGGGCCGCACCTCCCCATCCAGGGATATATCGAGTACCCCCCCCCCCCCGGTATTATTTCCGTGACCTGAGCAGAGGAATCTATCACCTTTAGCCTACGGAACAGGCGTAATATTTTTGGCGTATTTTCTCCTCTGTTCGCCTAAATACGCAAAAAAATTACGCCTGTGCTGCAGGCTTATCACCTTGGGATGTTTTTCTCCCTCTCTCTGGAAATTCTGCCTATGGCATTGTATCGACGAACAGTAAACAGGACTCCTAAAAACAATCCTTGGTAAGCACGCTCTAAAAAATGTTGTCATAATTTTCCCGTCCCGAGTTTTCCTGACATGCAGAAAGTGGGTTTTTCGAGTGTGAACTTTTGATACATCCAGAGGGTCTCAATTTTACGTGTCTAAGGTCTGGGTAGTTACATGTAAATGTCAAATATAAAAACCACCCTATTTAAACCTTAACTCTTTTTTTTCTTTTAATTATCGTGCGCCGGCGAAGGATGACTTAACAGCTGATCAACTATCCCGGATAATGCTCTACTGCGCAAGCTTCGAGTCTTGCATCCGACAAAATTTTGGATTTTTCCCCCTATTGACAAGAATAGTGTGCTGTCTCGCTAACGCTCGCCAGCAACTAATTGGGGACACCTAACTACTAGTGAATTAAAAGTCAAGAAGAAATATATTTATCTGATCCAAAATACTAATTTTTAGTAATAACCGTTAAAATACGCTGTATTTTGAAACTGGTTCCTAAAAAATATCATAACATATCAGTATCCCATAAATCCATGCTACCTATAGCTTCCTTAAAACCGAAGGTTGAAGACTAATCCCCTCCCAAACCACTATTTTCAATCCATGAGTAAAATCCTCAATTCCATAATCCACTGTAAGGAAAAAGATGGCGACTGGTACGTTTACCTATAATGCTCTGCGCACGAAAACTCTAAAAGAGCGTATAAAAACGCAAAGAAAGATTGTAGCTCATTAAAACTCGACAAGAGCAGTGCTGTTAGTATGGGAATGAATGCCGTTAAACCATATCTTTCTATATGCCCAGTGGACTTAGTTTGGTTCGCAAGGTATTGTGGTAAAATGTACAGCCGCCATCTTTTTTCTAACCTGCGATCAGGCGTCCTTTTTTCGTGGCGGGAAGGAACGCCTGATACAATTACTTGACTATTCGTCTGCCGCCCCCTAGTTAAACTATCTGTCAGCAAGAATGTCGGCGATGCCATCAGATAGTGAATCAATCGGAATTTACATACAGTGCTGTACAGTAAAACGCATCCTCCTGTTTCGTTCGTAAATGAGTAAGTTTCAGAGGCAGAACAAGAAATACTATCCTTGTGCGTCTAGCGTGTCAATTGGTAAAAGTACCGTTCCTCTTTGTAAGCCAACAAAAAGCAACGGTTGTTTTTGATGTGGCGTTGGCTGTACTGCCCATATGAAACAACACTTTTGGAATTAACTGGCATATAGCGCTCTTGCCGAATTCCGTCGGTAGCACGGCCAAAACATATCTCCCATGGCATACGATTCTATGAAAGCATTATATTTGTTCATCTTTGAGAGTTTTGTGACAAAGCTGACAAAAACTCGCCCTCTTCGCTCGTCTCAACAGACGCCATCAGCTCGCGGCATTTCTTTGACCGGAAATCACACTGCCACACAGGTAACCAATCGTGGCTTAGTTCTAATTACCTTTTGTTTCTTGACCAATCAGAGAAAAGTCCAGATTCTGGACTAGCAATAGACAAATAGTCACGTAATTGTATCAGGCGTACCTTCCCGCCGCGAAAAAGAAAGGACACCTGATCGCAGGTTATCTTTTTTCTTACGGTGGATTACTGCTCTTTATGATGCTTATACAATTATCTTCCATCATCCCAACTAGATCTAATTTTCGAATTTTAGTTTTTTAAACTTATTTAAAAATTCCGAATTCCTGACTTTCTTATCTAACTTTGACGCACTGCTAGGCGATTTTTCTAATCCGAAAGAACAGTTAATGTTTTCAAAACCATGGAGAAACCTTCAAGTGAGATCGAAATTGCGGCCCAGTCGTCTAACCTTTTAATCTGTAACGCGTCACGCCTTCCGAAAACGAGAAAATAGATGTAAACAAGACGTTTGCAGTAGTCCCAAAATTAAATTTCGGGTGTAGCTTCGCTCACTGTTGACTTGCAGTTTGCTCTACATAAAAACAAAAAAAGGCAGCGAACTGAGGATGCAGTTTGTTTTTGCAGCGTGACGTTAAAAATAGAACTTTCGCGGGAAAATTTAGTCTTGATAATGGCAAGAATTTGGCGAGTTTGAAATGATTGAATAAGTTAATCCCGATGTCACAACTTAAATATTCTATTTTGCAGTCCAGCTGACTATTTTGTGCAGATCTTTCAGCAAATCATGGATAACAAGCGCAGAAAGTCGGAATAAGGTGATATTCTGCGCTAAACATTTGGCGGAACATATATCTGACCAATGATTTTTTTGGACTTTGCGAGACCAATTACTCCAATTTGCTTGTAGATACCAATTTTAACTAAACCGGATATTGATATCAGTGTAAAAGACTATCAGAAAATTGTCTCGTTGTGGAAACAAACTGCTGAAAATGGCTAATATTTAGGTCACGCTCCTTAACGACTCGGCGATGATATTTGGCACCTCGTGAAAACCGTAGAATGAAAGTGAAAAAATTCAAATATATCTCAGTCAACTAATAAGGGGCCAAATAGTATCGCACGAAAAAAAGAGTTTCTGGAATATGTACGAAAGGCTCACCTGAAGTTGGCCGAAATTTCGGCCATTTTAGACCGCTTGAGAGGCCAAAATCATGATGAGGTAATATCTCGAAGAAAAACGAACGCCTACCTTGGCAAATATCATGGTTGTTAATCTTTTCGGATAGCTTTTATACTGTGACAAGATGAAGGTAAACGGCCGACCTCGATCTTTTGGTTCTGCCCGGTTTTCTCTGACAATGACACTTAAGAGTGGCTGACTGTTAGGATGGAGAAACGCCGGTCAACGACCCATTTGACAAATCGCTCATATTTTGCCCAAAGATACCCTTAGGTGACCTAATTCTAAAAATCATATTTAAAGATTCCAGCGAATTTTTATTTTCTAGCAATTCGCGAAAATTTGAAAGCGCGGTCGAAGTGCGGTTTTTCGTGTTATAAAATGACCGACATAAGGTGCGAGGACGAAGCGCTGCTAAGGTCTTAAAATAAATTCAATTGACTTCAACTGACTTCACACAAATGTGGAACAACCATTCTAATTTATTTTTCGTTTTAAACTAATCTCAGATATCTAGTGGTTTTCCGAACCATTTTAAAAACACCTCTCAAGCGTGTTAAAAATGGCGGCAAAATATAGGTCATGTTTAACAGCATAAAAGTACATCTGGTACCTCACTTTTCGATTATTTTACTTTACAGCCTTAAAATATCATTATTGAACATATACCATGCCAATTTTCATGCTCGAACTCCCATTATTTCCCTCTGAGAAATTGGAAAATCTATGTAACATACTCAGCTCAAATGACACATGATATATTTGGGAAATGAGTTAACAATCTAAATTAATCAGTTTGATTATAAAAATTAGGCCTTGGGAAAGATCCTTTTGACTGTAGTTACCAGTGTGATCAACTGAAAGTCAAATTTTAAGCTCCAAATTCCTCTACTGAGGCAGTATCATCAACTGAAATTCGCGAGCGCTTATGCAAATCAATCGACAAGTTAGCGCCAAACATTTCAAACGCAAATTCCCTTTTATCTCAGCCTTCTTAACACCCTGCATTTTATCTATTACAATTAAGGAATAAACGAAAGACCGTGTAAGTCTAAAGCAGTTCACAAAAGAGGTTTGAACTACCTGAAGTTAATTGCGAACAAGAAGCCGTGTGAACTGTTCATCGTTTTATGCCTATCTTATACGGTTCGTCGTGTTAGTCGGTATGTAGCTATGGTGGAATGCTTGACGATGGACAATGACAATATACTTCTACCTTAACTCTAGCTGATGCTCAAAAGTGTGGTGTTAGACTGTAGATAAGCCTTTCCTACAACAACCCCCTCGAAAAATAATTGTGTATGGGAAACATGATATGGCAAAATTGTTCGACCGCAAACAAATTCACAATATTCATAATGATTCATTACGCACTATAACTACTGGCCTTAGAATAACAAGAGACATACCTAAATGCCGTCCATCCACCTTACTGGTAAACCACAATATAAGGGAGCAATTCCTGAGCCATTAACTGGGAGTAATTTCTAGATACATATTTTCATGAAAAGTGTTTCTGTGAAGTTGACATTGCAGCACCGAGAAAAATGTTACACAACCTCACTGCCGATTTTTTTTGTCTTTGAGGGGTGGGTAAGGAATGTGTGGAAGAGAATTAGTTCATTCTATTATTTTTTTAAAATAAAATGTAGTATAAGTGGATCATAAATAAGTCAGCTGCTTCTTTATGGACAACTATTTTTCAAAAAATTCGCTGTTCGCGAGATCTATTACATGTTTTCACATGTTACAGAGTGATGAGTTTCTGAGGGCGAGGCTGCGCTGCATCTGCGGGCAGTGTCAGAAACCAAGTACATTAGAGCATCTATCTTTAAGTTGATAAAGGTAGAATGATCGCTGCAGCGAATTCGGCCATTACGGTTTTTCCTCCAAAGGTTTTTTCTCCTCCTCCTTTCTCTCCTTCTCTACAAAAATATTACGATCCCCCCCCCCCCCCTCAAAAAAATAATAGTGAGGCCTTGGAGTCGACCGGCTCATAGTGCCCAGAGCTTATCCCGGTTTCTGTAGCATGAAGCTGCTAGGAGTATTTCTACCTCCTCTGGACGGGACGCTAGTCACTTCCCTCCAATTTGTTAGGTTTCCCCAACAATTCGCCGGTACTCATTTAGACTCCTGGGTGGGGAGAGTCACTTTCAAGCCCGGACCGCTCGATTGCGCTCCAGGGACGAGCGCACTTACCGTTAGGAAACCGCTTTCAGTTCTCCAGAGACGAGTACCTCTCTAAAGTAGACAGCCTCTTAAAGACACGAATGCAGCCGCTTTGAGGACAGTTATACACTCCTGCTGCATAGCCACTATCCATGGAAACATCAGCAGACACTTCCATGGTCACAAACGTTGATAATGGCATCTACGTTGTGGTCGTAGTGTTTGTAATTTTTTTAGAAAATGACCTGAAGTGCCCTTCAGAGAACGATGCTTACAGCAGAACCAAAGAAAGGGATGTCTGACTAAAAGGCCCTTTGCAGGATCCAGTCACAGGGTACGGAATAAATTACGCTGGGACGCAAATGACGCAGTGGGTCTTCCCAAACAAAAGAGCTCTTACCAGTCCAGCCCGACTTTCCTTTGTTTTGAAAGTCCTACTGCTCCATTTGCGTCCCAGCGTAATTTATTCCGTACCATGTGACCGGCCATGTGACCGGATCCTACAAAGGGCCTATTTCAAATATAAAAGAAACCTTTGATCATTGTCATAAAGCTAAATAATATCATTGTAACAACATCGTCAGTTCATAAGAATAACACAGAGGCCTAGAAGGGTAAAGCGTAGGCACGATCTACAATCCCTCCACAGAGTGGTTCACTAGCAAGTTGACTGTCCCGGCCACGCCCATCTAGTAGTATGCACTGTAACCCCCGTGTCTATGGAAAGAAAACTTGAGAACTGAAAATTATTTAGGTTAGTGATACTTCGGGAGTCATCTGCTGTTTCAATGTTGGCGTTACGAGAGACACGTAGTCCTACACGGCACACCGATATCTGAAATTTCCAGGAGTATCCCCTCCCCCCTGTAGCTACAGCTAAAAGCCATTCAAGAACAAGAAATAATTGTTCCTGGCTAGTGCAACTTTAAAAATCGCTTTTCAATCTACTGTCACTGCTTTAAACTTTTAATCGGTTTATGTAAATTGTGAAATGTTGATCATTTGCACAAGAGTAGTGAAAGCGTGACTGGGCTGGTCATACGGTTGTGTTACACTTTTACCGAGTCTCGAATATCAGCAACGCAGGACGGTTGCCCGATATTTTAAAAACAGACTCATGTATCCCGTTTCTTACAGCAGAAAGCTTAGGCTCTTTAATACAATGTGGAGTGGTATTGAGGGGAATCAACGGCTTTTAGGTATGTTTCCTGTAACATTTTCGGATGAAATTAGTCACATTTTAACATTTTGTTTATTTGTTTGGGTCTGACCGTCGTACCGAGGGGTAGTTTATCCATTTCATCCTCCACTTATCACATCAAAAGTCTGCAAGGCTATTATTCCTATCATCTGGATTGTCGCCATCGGTCTAAACAGCCCGTATTTCTACACTGTCCGACTGGTGGTACAAGATAACAAGTCGTATTGTACGTTCAGCTGGGAGCCGAAGTTTGAACACAGAAAAACTCAAGAATGCTACTTTATCTTCATTACGGTCATTTTAATTTTCCTTCCTCTATGTGTCATTCTTACGTTATATACTCGCATTGTTTTAGAGCTAAAGAAAAGGAATAAGATGATCACCGGAGCATCAGAACTTAGACGACAAAGACAAAGAGAAGATATCGCAATAGTTAAAAAGATTCTCGCCATAGTTTTTCTTTTCGTTCTTTGCATCACGCCAGTTAACATATTAGGGCTTTTATTTTACTTTGCATGGAACTCGACTCTTACATGTGGAATGGATAAACTGTTCGTAGCTGCAAAAGTTATTTTCTATTCCAATGCCTCTTTAAACCCCTGCGTTTATTTCAGTTTAAACAAAAAGTATCGCGAGGGATTAAAAGATTTAACCAAACGCTTGCATTCCGCGCGGGAAAGAGAGTTAGAAATGTCATTGCAATGAGCATGTTACCACAGAATTACTAACAAATAAAACTCAATTTGAGTTAAAATTGTGGCCAAAAAAGTGTCAACAAAGGCCCTAAAAGAATATGTGAAATGGTGAAGTTGAAAGGTGTTTTGAAGATGCTTGAGTTCGCTTGTATAAAGTAGCTTCAAAATTGCATGTAAAATGTGCAAACGACAGTTACAAAAGATCTTTAAAAGAGTATGTAGAAGTAAAACTAACTGATGATTAAGTTCTTCCTTTCACAAAAGTGTAAATAAATGTCAAAAAGTATATCGCCTTGTCTTTTTTATCGAATAAGGAATCACAAAGAAGTGGAGCAAAATATGCACTGAATTTAATTCAGTATTCGTTCCGTGCACTGAAATTGCTCCCGGTCAAATATTCTCGGGACTACCCGAGGTTACAATCTCTGAACCAATAGACCTTTGCATAAATGGCGCCTAAATTTGAATAACAATACTTGGTACATCCTTAGCCTCACATTCATGTTTCAAGACAAAGGAAATTTTACATGAATGTGAGGCTAAGGATGTACCAAGTATTGTTATTCAAATTTAGGCGCCGTTTATGCAAAGGGTCTATTAGC
>JAHPZR010002735.1:0-7500 GCA_019787425.1 Platygyra sinensis
CATAATTAACACTAATGACTTGTCCCGAGGGGAACAGTGAATTTTGTTTCCCTCGAATCTCAATGTTTCCCGAGACGAAGTCGAGGGAAACATTGAGATTCGAGGGAAACAAAATTCAACTTTCCCCAAGGGACCAGTCATTAAGTTATTTGTTATATAGCAAAACGAAACAAAAGCAAGTTTTTAAAAACGCACCGAGATTACAGTGACAACATCAGGCCATCCTCTGATCACGTGCAACAGCGGTCAACATTTCGCGGGTAACAGTGAACTGTTTCCCGTTTGACATCATAGTTTTCGCAATGTTGCCCGCTCATGGCATTTGGCGGGAAACAGTTTCATTGTTAGATGTCATGTGACCATGAACTAGCCAATGAATAGGCGCGCTGTAGCAGGAAAAACGCCAGCTATATAACAATTACTATTAGTGTATGCCTCGTAGACAGCTAGATCTCTAGAACAACACCAATGGATCGTCTACTAATTTCGCAGGCATTTCTGCACACACGTGCATCTTGTTACACAAAAATCCCAACTCTGCTAATGTCTCCAAAATGAAAGTGAAACGCAAATAGATACCACAATGACGTTCACTGTACTTATTGCAAGCATAAAACCAAACGAAGAATTTCAGGAATCGAGAGTCTATTACACTCTTGCTGGGATAAAATCACTATTGAAAATAGGAGAGAGGGGTTCCTTGGCGCGAGAGGGGGGGAGGGGAGTTCCGGAACCCCTGGAACCCTCCCCTGGCTACGCCCCTGCGATGATCATTTGAGAACGCGAGGGAAATGTAGAAAACACGAGCCGCAGGCGAGTATTTTCTACATTTCTCGAGTGTTCTCAAATGACCAGAGCGTTTTATCACACTGTAATACACGGCTTAGGCTTCTTCATTTGCTTTAAAATATAGATTTTATGCGCGCAAAACAATAAAACAGGCTTTTTCTATGTTTTATACTCTGACAAAACATGGGTTTTTGACCAATCAGAGAGCGCGCAGGGTCTATATTTTAATTACTTATAAACATCACTTATACGACACTAACTGCCTAAATTACATTACGTTACATTACATTACACAACATTACATTACAATACACTACATTACTTGCTTACATACATCGCTTACAATACATGACATAACCTGATAATACGTTACATTACTTACTTACTGTATGCTGTTATTGTTTAGGCCTTGCAAATTGAAACTGTGACTCCTTACGTTAATTTATGAAACTGGACCACTTCTTTAAAAAAGTATTTTGTTTGTTTGATATAGAAGCTATGTTACGTTCAGTTTCACTTTTGTCATATGCAAGATTTAAGAAATCTGCGAGCTGAAATTTAACGCTATTTAATGATTTGCAATAGAGGAAGTATTTACCTATGAGAATTAGGTGGTTTAGGGTTGAACAGGAAGACCAATTCGTGAGAACTCCGTAAATAGTTTCATTCTTGGAAAGGCTAAGGGTCTTTTTAGAAACAGAATGATACCATTTAATAAAATTCGACTAGAAAGAACTAGCAATGGGGCACGATACGAATAAGTGACCGACTGTTTGGTCTACGTTTGCACAAAAGAAAAAAATAATAATTGGGGAAGCTTCAAAGTCGTAAAAATTTCTAAGTGTAACTCTTAATCAATGTGATTTGTTGTTTTTTGCTTTTGTGTTACAGGTGCTTGTTTGTTGGCAATTATCACAGCCTCTTTTTCCACCGTGTTTTCCGTAGTTTGTATTAATGTTTGCTTACGTGTCGGAGTCAGTGAGAAAAAGAACTTTCGTTACTTTATTTGGTTTGAGGAAAAGTAAACAAGCCAACATTTTCGTTGCATGGTCAATAGTATGAAATAAATATACAAAAAAGTAATTCTAAAGAACCAGTACTGAGATTACAATCCTTTTTTGTGTTTTTGGCAGACGCTCAGCTTACAAAAATCCCCACCCCTACCCGGTGCAAAGAATTTTGCCACATGGCTATGCGAGGAATATGCAAATAGCGTCGCGCACAGTTTCTAAAAATAGATTACATCACCAGAGACCCCTCGATCGATGGCGGCTTACAGTGTATTCGTTCGTCACTTACAGGCAATTTCTGCTTCAAAGCAGGTTGAGTGATTCTATCGAGCAGTAGTACAACGAGCCACCAAAAATCGCTTTTTGTGGTTCAAATCTACCAGACGGATGCCAGGTACAGAGGTTCCCGACTTACAAACTTATAGCGGAACGCCATTGAAGAAATGACGGGAGCGAAACGTTGTTTGACAGTCAAGATATCATATCTGGGCTAAGGTGAACATATTTATGTTGCATGGTGCTTTAGTAATACGGATATTTCGAATTGAAGGGATTTAATTAATTATCTATGCAGTGGTAATGTTTAGTCACGCATTCGACTACTTGCGTGATTTCGATTTTCTGTACGATTTGAATAATGTTCTGACGACTGCTTATTCATTTGCCCAAACTAAACTTTACATATCCTGGAAGACCTATCCTTATACAGTCAGAATCTAAAATATTTTGGAATTCCGAGATATGGCACTTGGTCAAAATGTCAATTCTTTTCACAAACCGTCGAACTCCACGACGGAGAACACTCTGCTTTTGTTAACCGCCAAATAATTAGATTAATACAATTTCCCTGTAATTGTGCTTTTTTGGACGAGAAAGAGATATGCAAAAAGTTGGTTGTATTACAACTTTCCTGCACTCAATAAATGCGACACGCGAATCATTTGAAAATCGTCGATTTTCAGCCCGGTTGGGTCTCGCTAAATTGATGCCAGGACGTGAAATCGAAAATGTCGTTTTTCTCGGAAATACCGAAATATTTGATGAAAGAAAACACATGGCGTTTTTACCTTTACTGAGGCCTACTTATATGCAAAAGTAGGGCGAATTTAATTTTTCAAGTCTTACCGGACTATATTTGATTTTTGTGGACATTTGCTCTTAAGGTTATTCCTCACAATTGCACTGCGCATCCTTTCTGCGCATAATTTTGGCGTCATTTAGCGCGCTCTCGTGCACGTGCACACTGAAAACATGGCGGATTTGCCTTGATATTGAGCTCTTTCAGTTGAAAAATGGCTATAGCTCACCAACGAGCATGGGCACCCCAATTTTTTTTCCAGTCATTGTAATCAACTTATCATAAACTTTGCTTGAGGAAAGACTGATCTGATTTCTATTGCTGAAAATTGAATAAATAGCGAAAATAGCAAGTAAACTGTGGTCTTTTCTATTTTGCCCTATGGTAACCATGTCAAGAAATTTGGTTGAAATTTTAATCAAGGATTCAGCTTTCTGTCTAAATCAAACTTAAAAAGTTTATTTGTGTCCGATACAACGCATTGACTCCAGTTTAATGCGTGTTCTCATGAGTCTCGGTCACAAAAATTTACAATTATTACTGGAATGCGTTCTTGTAATAAGCGTTAAATAATGCCAAAATGGGTCATTTTCAATGCCCCAGTGCTCCTTAATGAGTATGGGCACCCCCCTTTTTATTTCAAAATTGAAGTTCTCATATGATAAATATTCAGTGGGCAAAGTGTGAACGAAAATCTATTGTCAGTTTTATTTCAGGGGAATTACCTTAATAACAAAATCGTTGCAAAATCACTTTTAGCGTCTCTGACAGCCTTCCTGTGGTTCAGGTAAGATACAGTCTAAATACCTTTTGCTCACCGCCAGAAACTAATCTCATGCTGAATAAGCTTGCCACTTCCATTTCGTCACATAAAATGTGGGGTAACCACGCGTTTTTATTAAAGTTATTAATCTTTCTTTAAAACTTTTACGGTGCCGTTACATTTTTTCCTGTCACCTCCCTCCTGTCACCTCCCCAGTAAGTCAGTCATTTGCGTTTTTGCGCGCGCTTCGTTATCTGCAGGTACATGTTTACAGTTGGATTTCAGTGTAATTTTCGAAAGATAATTGCAAGGGTTTCAGCTGGAAGACGTAAACAGTTAGTGGTTAGCGATATGCTGCTATTCGGGTGTTCCTGGTTTAAGTACAGGTTCATTAAAATTCATTTGGTCACAGTTGGAAAATTTTGGTTTAAATTTAGTCGTGTACTTAGTGGCGTAGGATTGAGCAAAAAACTCATGCGATGCGTTACACTGTAGAAAAGTCGTATAGAAGGCTAAAATGCTCTGAAAAGTGTCAATTTGTTCATCTGAACAAATTGACACTTTTCAGAGCATTTTGGCCTTATATGCTTAAAGTGCCTATGGAGTAAAAAATGATTGCTGCTTATTTGAAAGGCCTTATAAAGTATAGAAGAATGGCGTTTTTCTTTTTAGAATATCTTTTTTCGTTTTAGAGATACTTACGTTTTTGTGAGTAAAGTGATGACGTCATAGGTGGTTTCACTAATATAGTACAGCACTCAATATAGAATATCTCTGGAAATATTAAAGTGGTGTTCTTCAAACTTGGCATCAGGACTGTACATCACAAAAGAAGCCAGATGACCTCTGTCATGCTGTTGCCATGACAACAGTTATGCCGCTGGTCCTGTTTTAATTGAGACTAAAATTTCCAGATTTTATCCTAAACAAGGATCATCCACTCACAACAACCTGGTGGGGATAGTTAAGGCAATATGGGAACCATTTGTGTGCTGAGCTAGACCCTCTGTCCCACTTTAAAAGATTGCAATTGGGGATATTTGGTTTTTCACAGAAAGAGAGTGGAGTCGAGAGTGTTGCCATGGCAACAACATAGTAGGTGCCATTCTGTTTCTTTTGTGATCTACGTTTCTGATGCCAAGTTTAAAGAACACTGCTCCAATATTCTTGATTGAGTGTTGTACTGTTTTAGTGGAACCACCTATGACGTCATCAGTTTCCTCATTTGCATAATACAAAAACGTAAATATCTCTAAAAATAAAAAGAAGATATTCCTGGTTTTGCTGCTCGTATTACCACTGAAGCTTCAACTTGTCTCGCAGCAAATTTGAATTCAACGCTTGTGATTGGCTTTCGCGAAGCCCAGCACAACGGCAAATACAAAAACATGGCAGACCGTGAAGACAGCCTAAATTCTAAGTAGACCAGTAACTCTGGGAAATTAAAATAATAAATTCGCACTGAACAAAGACCTCAACGGCTATCGTAGGCTTTGGAACACCTCGTTTGTCCCTTCAAAACAAGCAGCAAATGTCAAAAGGCTTGGAAGAATTGTCGCAAAAATACAAGTCTTCTCCTAGCTATCTGAAACGAAACCTGAGATTTATGCTGAGAGAACTTCGCTGAAGGGAAAATTAAGAAGAAAATGACAGCTAGAAGTCGAAGTGAAAGTTAAAGAAGGAACCATCTTCAATTACACACGATTGACCAATATGTGTAAAATTCCGCAGACTTGCAACACTGTATTTTGATGCGTGACAAGTTGGTCACAAACGTGGTAATGCGCGCAACACTGAGTTTCAACTTACAATGCAACAATGTTGCGAGACAAGTCGAAGAAAAAATGTTGCCCGTATTACCGGACCTTTAGAGGCGCAGTTGACTCCGTCAATATGAACTCCAGCGCGCGCGCGCTTAAACCATGGCTTGCGTGATACGCAGAACGTAAGCGCACTAACAGAAGTAGGCACCGTCCTTAAGGTATTATTTTTTTAATGTGTTTGGTTGTCGGAAGTGGGCAATACTGACGATACACCAAGTCCCCTTTAAAGGAAATTTGGAGAGGCCCCATGCACGGGCCAAAGAAAATTTGACCTCGGTGGGGTTTAAACCCACGATTTTCGGATTAGATCTACCGATGCTCTACCGACTGAGCTAAGAGGCCAATAAGGGAGCAGGTCGAGGGTAATTTAGATAGTGAGTTGCGGTAAATGTTCAAATGTTAAAGATATATATGGGAACCGCGTAGCACCCATGAATTAGGAACTATAATTCCTATTTCACGGGTGCTACGAGGTTCGCATATGTATCTATAACCGTCCTTAAGGTGGCTCCCTTTAGTTTTACGAAAGCTGAAGTAATTTTGCGCACGCTCAAAGGAAAACATCAGTGTTTTTCGATTTTTATGACGTCAACATGGGCACAAAAAGCAAGCCTGACAGTAAATTTTGTTGCGTTTCCTTCGTTGATTTTTTTTTTAAAAACTTGGCAGAGTTGTAACCACATACATGTCCTGTAAAATGAGCGCATGCACGTACAAAACGAAATCATTTTTCTTTAAGGTGGCTCCCTAGAGAAATTACGAACACCTTCGCTATAGAGCGCGAGTTAGAAAAGGAAACTTAGTTAATTTTATCTTAAAGTTTTCCCCTGTAGACATTTACCAGTATGGAAACTGGAAAGATCATTTATATGTACTAAAAAGAGCAGAGGTACCAGTATACTTCCCTGGGAAGCCCCGCAGGTTAACTTACTTGCACTGGATAACGCTCTATCGACACGTTTTTGGGATCTATTACACAAGTAGGACGCAACAAATCGTAGAGCACTTTGATCAACCCCATAGCTCGCAAGTTTCCGCAAAATTATTTCATGATCGATTGTATCAAAGGCATTTTTAAGACCAATAAATAGCACGCCATTTAAGAGACCGTGTCAATATTAATCGACCAGTTATTCGTTGTCTCAAGTAGCGCTGTTAGCGTGCTGTGCATTGATCGAAAGCCAGATTGGTACGTATTCGAGAGGCTATTATTATCCTGTAATCATAAAGTTGACGACAAATAATTTTTCCGAGAATTTATGAGATTAGTGGCAATACAGATATTGGTCGATAGTTTCCTAGTTCACGCTTGGATCCTTTCTTAAACAGCGGTGTAACTTTGGCAATTTTCCACTCGTTTGGGAAAATTTCACCATCCATACAGCTCTTAAAAATATATGCTAAGGACGGCCCGACAATACTGCTGGAAAGTTTAAGAGTTTACGGGGAATTCTATCTAACCCAGTGGCTTTTTTTACGTGTAGCTGGTTCAAAAGCCCGCATACAGTGCTAGCGCTTGCAACTTTAAGAGAAAATATTGTGTCCGTGGGTTGTAGATAGAATTCTGGCTCAATGGTTGACGGCTGTATTTTACTTGCCAAATTTTGATCCAACAGTTGAAAGTAAAAATTGTTAAAGACTGTCTGCCATTTCAGCCGCAGAAGAAATAGGTTCGTTGTTTACCTTAATTCCGGAAATATTTCGTACTCTGCCATATTTGATGTGAACTTAGGTCGTCAATCAGCTTTCAAGTTTTTCGAGGATTCATTTTATTCACTTCCAAGTCATATGTAAAAGTACCCTTGGGAGCCACCTTAACCTAACCTAAGCTCGATAACGAAATAAATGTTCCTTTTCTTTTAAACTAGCAAGGTGACCTATTTTGCATAATAATATATAGATTTAGCCGAGCCTTAAAGCGGAGCTCCAGGGCCGGGAAGAGAGAATTTGGACTGAGTTTTGTGGCTTTGCAGTGAGGTTTTTCTGTGTCTATAGAGTGGCCTTTGGTTTTGATTTTGAATAATGTCAGACTACACC
>JAHPZR010002735.1:12500-29513 GCA_019787425.1 Platygyra sinensis
ATCGTTCGATTGATTAATCAATTAATTTTCGGTCGTCGTTGTGGCGATTTCTGCAGACGAGCGAGTGGCTACTTGAAGACTTGAGTAGGTTGAACGGGATATTTATTCTAAGTTAAGCATCGATGTGTGGTGCACTGAAAACGGGAAATTGTTGCCGGATCGTACTCTTCTCTATTTTTCCTGGGCGTGTTCATAAAAAATTGGACAGAAACGGTGAACAAGCTTCGACGCAGGTAGGCTTCCAGTTCTTTCATTTGTCAGAGCGTCAGGTCCACGTAGCGGAGGAGAATGCTTCATATCAATAGCCGTCTTATTTGTGTTTGCATTTTTCTGTTGCTGTAAAAAATCGTCTGTGGCCAACTGACTTTCGCTGATCCCTGTTTCAGATTCTACATCATACCTCTGCAGAGCTTCAGGATAATAAAATTTTCTTGGTGAATATTCTTCTTCGATCCTCTTCCATGTTAATTGTAACCTCTGTAACATATCAATCTCTTTGGTAGTTTCTTTTCGAAGAACGAGAGAGTATTAACACTTTTTTCTTTTTGTGCAAAATGTAGTTCTTTCGAAAACAAAAAAATACTCAGCTAATGACCGTTTCCATGGAAGCCCACATGGCGAAATCCCGACCAAGAAAGAACCAATCTCAACGCTCGGATTTACTTCAAGACTACCTTGCCATATAATAATAGCCCTTATTAACCGAACAGGAAGTCTGTATGGGAGAATCTTGACCGAGGTCGTGAGTACAGACCGAACTCAGTGTGGTCTGTTTACACACTGAAAAAATGACGCATATAAATGAGGTGATTTGGGACTGAGAATATTATTATTATTTTTTTTTTCTCAAGCATCTGAGCAGGCCGTAGTCCTAAATCCTCCAATTTGATTGGCCTATCACGCGCTCATGGCCGGTCCAGCTTTCTACTATACGGCACACGGGCCGAATTTTTTTCCCGCTCAACGCTGTACCTATGTTTACAAATGGTGCAAGCGAGGTAACCGATTTACTTCGGTGGTGGCTAGTTAGTAAACTAGCGGTCGGCGTCTAGCTTAGCTAGGGGAACGCCGAAGACTCGTTTATTTGTATCATTCCTTTCGACAATTATGGTCGTTGAATGTTTACAGATAATGTAAGCGAGGTGGCTGTCGTATTTTGACAGTGGCTGAGTAATCAACTAGCGGTTGGCGTCTAGTTTAAACTAGGGGAATGCCGCGGGCTAGCATGCCTTCTATTATTTCCTTCTGACGGGGTGGTCGTTGGATGTTTACAAATAATAGGGGCGAGGTATCCGATTTATTCGGTTGGACATGGTTGGCAAACTACTGGGTGGCGTGTAGTTGAACTAGTTAAACGCCGCGGGTTTGTTTTATTTGTATTTTCTCTCTTGTCATAGCATGTATAGACGAGGGAAAGAGAGAGAAAAGCGGGTTTCTCTGTTATACATGAGGCCTACAAGGAGGTTTTTTGTGCATGGCATTACGTGCTTTACACATCGGGTTGTGAGGTGGTTTAGAGCCTCTCTGTTTCTTTGTAGAGATTGCGTGAGGAGGTTAGATAGTTGAAGCAATCGGTGAAAGTTGGTTATCAACACGATGCCTCAAAATCTCTTAGAACGGATTTTGACCTATGCGACCCGTCCGTTGTCAGAATTTAACAACTATATGAAGTTCTGGATATGCTGGATATTCTGCATAACAAAGCCGCTGATGGCGATCATGAAAAGAAGGAGTACTATCGGCTCGTTTATCACACAGCTAGGGAGAAGGTGGATTCGTCCAAAGATCACTTCAAGGATCTTGTTATGTGCTTGCTAGGAGACAAGAACCACGAGAAGGTACATCGTGAGTAAAGTAAAGAAATCACATCGTAAGAAATCGCGGGAGAGGGAGGATAGAGGTGCCAGTGTGGCACGTTCTACACGCCCTTTCAACATGCGACGTTATTTTTGTAATAGGCGGGGTCATATAAGGCTAACTGCTCTGATAGGAAGTCCGGTCATACCAAACTGTCTTCCATATCAGAGAAGTGGATTGTGTTCAGACCGCACCGGAATTATTAAGGTTGATAGGCACTGTGTGCTGTACGTTTGCTTTCCGCAATACCAAACTGGCATCTTTTGTGTGTTGAAATCAATCTGGTGAATATTTTTACTCTGTTTTGTCAGTATAGTTATAACGACTTTGAAAAAAGGTATCCTTGATTCAAGGGCCCTCCAGCCTCGCTGGTCAAAGCTGTTATCTCTCTGCTGACTTTGACGGGGTGGTTTTGAATTATGATGGTCCTGGATTTTGGGCCAATAAGTGTCTTAGATGTTTTTCCTTGCCCTTTTGTTTAGGGAAAGATGTGGCGTTTGGAAAACTCTGAGTCTTTTGACCGTCGACTGTAGGAGTTACAAGACAATGACATTGAAATCCCAATGACCTGGGTTGATTGTTTCGGCAATCCCCGTCAAGGTCAGTGGAGAAATAGCAGCCTGTGACGATGACAGATTACACAAAATGCGGAAGGGAGAGTGAATTGGTGATATTTCGGAGTTGTTGTTCCGTGACCCAAATCGCTTTCGAGCTGGGAAGTTACATAATCATTTCGAGTATTGGCGGTACATCGCTCAGGAAAGCCCTTCTCCGCAGCAAGCACAGATTCTCGAATAGATAGGTCTCAATTCAGCCGTTTTTTAGGCATTTTAAAGGAAGCTTTAGGAGAGAATCGTACGATTCAGACAAGCCTCCGATGAAGGCGTTTAAGAATCATGCAAGTCTTTTATGACCTTTGTGTAGGATACTCTCATTTCGCGGTTGGCAGGATATGAATTGGCACGTTTTGTGCGCGCTTTTCCGGCTATTGAGCAAAGGAAACTACCAGCAGAATGATGAATGATTTGGTACGGATCTGGGTTTACAGTGTTGTCTGTAACGGACAAAAAAACCTTTTGCGCTCTCGTTTCTTCTTTGAGAAAGGTGTTGTCACAGAAATAAACTATATTCTAGTTGATTATAATTGTAAAGTGCACAGTTGTGTCTCTGTACTTAGAAGTTTTAACTTATATATGAGAGATTTGAGAATTGAGGATTGGGGAGAGTTGTAAAAGGTTGAATTCCGATGTGCAACACTGATAAATGACTATTAAAGGAACAGCGAAGGCTGTTGGGCGCTGATCAATCATTTTTTTCCATACCTTATTACAACTGAGCATGAATATGAATGTTGATGAATAGAATACTATTCACAACACTCAAAATGATATGCGAAGTTGAAATACACCTAATAATGGGGTTTTCATGGCTGGATTGGCAGTCTCACGTGCGATTATGTAATCGCTGATGATAAATTCTGGTTTGGCGCGAAAATAATTCATTCTAGCTCAGTTTTCAGCGGAGCCACGAAGAGGTGAACGGCCCACCCTCCCACCCAAAACTCGCGTGGGTCGTATCTTAAGCTCTTCCTAAGCCAAGCTGTCCCAGCTTGACTTACTCCGCTGATCAATCATTTTTTTCCATACCTTATTACAACTGAGCATGAATATGAATGTTGGTGAATAGAATACTGTGCGAAGTTTCCCTATTGTAAATCTTTGCCATCTGAAGATAGCTACGGAGTCGCGACTGCAAAGTGGAGTTAGCTATTTGCTCATTTTGGATCTTCCCTGAAGAGCTGAGAGGGCGAAACAAGTAACCGGACAACCGGTCTAGAGAAAGTGCGGAGGAGATGGCGATGTAAAGCTCTATAGCCTTAACAGGGCAAAGAAACAAATCGGAATGGCGACGAATGCCAAAAAGATTGGCGGAACCATCCCTGAGGGATTTACCCCACACGTGATTGAACAGGAGACCATCGTTACGCGGGAACCGCATTATCTATTGGTTTTTTACTAAAGTAAGGTCATTTGCCCGATCCCCGCTGAAAAATTAAAGAACGTCTTAAACAAAGCAGCGTCTCTCGCATAAACAAATAGCTGGGAAGCAGTAATATCAGGAACTAACATTTTTCCCTGAACAAGATGGGACAGCTGAACGATTTTGACGAGGAAGAGCGGCATCCCCTGCTTGTAAGTAACAGCAGCTTGCAACTGCTCAGACGTGAAGGCCTTAAGGTAGGCTTTGACTTCAGCCGAAGCCGCAGTATTTCCTAAGCCCAGAGCGGTGTTTCAATCACCGTCCCTGCCTGCTTCTTTAAAAATGGCTCTGAGCTTTCCAATATAGGAATCGACGGTAGCATAGGAAAGGCGAACAGGGAAACCACAGCTATGCACCTTGTGTTTTCCTAGGTAAGGATAAGTGGTAACATGGACCTGCGTTTTTCCTCGGGAATCTTTCCAAGCAAGAAATCGACAAACATCTTACGCGGAAAAAAGGGTCTTAGACCCTGGCAAATAACCCAAAACGGCGGAGAATTCCTTCTTTAGGGAGTCTCGTTGTTTGACGTAAACGGAAGAAAAAGCAATGCCTCGCAGCTGGTCGAGACGGCTATCTGTGACAGAAATATCCGAGGCGACCAACAGAGGTTGGGTAGCGGAAACGGCGGGTAGCTTGAATCCACACATCTGACAAAATCGGATAACCTGATCATTGGGATATTCACACTATGGACATTTGACTGCAGGAACAAAAACACGGGCAACTGGGGGAAGGCCCTATAGAAAAAATAGAGCGGGAGAGAATTAAAAATAGTTTGATGGAGAATACGGCAGAAAAATAACAGATGAAACAAGACGTCGAGTAACTTTATTAACAAAAAATAGCTAGGCAAAACAGGAAGGCGCGAAAGAGAGGTATATTAGAAAGGAGACGAAAAATCCGATCTTCAAAGTTTATGAACCCGAAACCGTCAGAAGACTTCTTTACGAAGGGTCGATACGAAACGCCCATAAATCCCAGGGCAGAGGCCAGGAATTTTCATAGCCACCCTTGGAGGGTGGATGCAAAACACCCAGCTGGCCCTTACGCGCAAGAAGTAGACTAGATGAAGGACAATGTGGAAGAACAGCCCACCAAAAACGACGAGGCCAAACATCCGGAACCACAATGGTAAATGATACGGAAAAGGAAGACACGAATCGAAGAACATTGGGGATGAGGCAGATCGGCGGAAAAACGTACGGATTGGAGAACAGAAGCGGTGGGTAGATGTCGGGAGATTGACTTAACACGTTAACGCCAGAGCAACCAGGGTTAGGGTGCGGAGAAAAGAACGGCAGCATTGCACCAGTCGAGGAGCGCACGACATTGGATGGAAGAGCCATGAGATCAACTGAATGATCATTTGGACCACCAAACGCGTCTTGTAGCCGCTGGGAGATAGAGCGAGAAGGCCGGTCGGCAAGGTTATTGACAGACGGAACGTGAAAGAGGCGAAGAATGCAGTTAGTGACCATCAGAGCCTCGAAGATGGACTTCAGCGCATCCAACAAGGAGTGGGACCTAGCGGATTGGCCATTCCAGGCATGAAACAACGGGGAACGGTCAACGTAAACATCGACTCTTGAGTCCTTGATAGCTGGAGCAAAAGATGAGAGAGCATTACTAGGAGCTAGAGCTTCTTTCACTACAATATCAGATGATTAACTTTCTCCAGACCAGTAGTCGGAAGCACAGAGGGGAACAGCGTTTGGGTTTAGCACGCCAACTCAGCGGTAGGAAGAGGCATCAGTAAACAAGACAAATTGGTGGTGTCACTCCAAACGCCAAGGAAGGAAGCCTGACAAGGACTTGAGGAAAAGACAGTGTTCAATTTCACGGCCCAGTGAAACCGACAAAGGTAGTGGCCTGGAAGAGCGGAAGGCACGTGAAATGGCCATGTTGATCTCTCAGTTAGTGAATAACCTGGCGCCCAGCACTGCCATGGGCATTGACATACACTTTCCCGCTAATCTTTGCTGGTCAGTAATAGAAACGTGGCTGGAATCCAGTATTGCTTCATCAAGAAAAATGAACTTCTGCGTCTTAAGCGGAAGAAGACGGAAGGCCTGCAAAAGGGAGTCGCAGTCAAACTCAAGATAAGGAACTGATTGTGAAGGCTTAAGGATGGATTTCTGAAGCCCAATACAGTAACCCAGCTTGACTAACGTATTACAGACCGAGAAGGATGCAATTTGGGCGCTGATGAGGTTCAGCTTCTCCGGATAAAGGAAATGCACAAGTCTGGAATCACGGGGTTTTTTCGAATCTGCGAGGAATGACGGTGATCAATGTACAAAGAACAAGGAATACTAATGGAGCGAAAGTAGTTGGAAACAAGAAGGCCAGTGGAGCGGTAGAGGAAGGCCGATAACTTTCGACCAAAAGGGATGGTATTACTGGTGAAAAACCACCCATTCCACTCGAAACCACAGTACGTCCTGCTGGATGGGGCAAGGAAGTTGTGATCATATCCGGATTTGTTATCGCACACAGTTTGATAAGCGTCCTTAACGACATACAAGGGAAGTTGCTGTAGATGGTCGAGCGATCATCTGTCCACAAATTCAAAACCCTATTGTCATTACAAAGTCTAGGTTTTTTTGGGTTCAATCGCGAGGGGCATGACGAGGTGAAGAGGATCCACCTCGCCCGCCTTACCCCAAACCGAAATAGCACCGGTAGAGAGGCGTTGCAAAATCGTGTCAGTGATGAACTTGGCAAAAGGTGTACACGACCTGTGATTGTAAAACAACCGCTGGGGTGGGCAGGCTGAGTCAAAATGTTCCCCCTTAATTTTGCCTTCAAAGTGCCTGAAAAAGAGCTGTACGTCCACCTTATTCGCCAGCCAACTCAGAACATCCTTAGATAGAGGAGAGGAGGATGAAGCAGCTATAATTTTCGACTCCTGTAGATGGCAATGCAACTGACCGGCAACAAAATTAGCAGGGTCCGGGAAGGCAAGCAGACGTCCGCCGAAACGTCACTACGGGAAACGCTATCCACCCAATCCAAAGACAATTTACAATTGTAAGTCTGAGGGGACCGAAGCTCAGGCTGCAGGTGATGCCCATCGTGACGCACGCACGAAATACTATGCCGTTTGACGGAAAGCGGGTCGAAAAAATCCGAGGAGTTCCATGCCGGGACCATATAGGAGAATTTGTAACGCTCGAAGGGAGGCTGAAAAAAAAAGCAGAAAACGAACAAAAAACGAGTCAAAGGAATCACCTTTATTTATTACAACAACGTAACGAAAGTGGCAAAAGCGTTACTAATAAAGCAAAACAAGCAAAAAACAGAGGGAGAAGTAACTATTGCCCTCCAGGAGGCGGCATAAGGGGGCGAGGTCGCGATGTGGGTAACTTCGGTTATTAAACCGTTTGAAACACCTGGAGGCCATGTGGCCACGTGAACCAGAAGCGTAGCAAAAAATCCTCGGACATCTGGTGGTCGAAGGAGCAAATGCTTGGGCGGAAGCTCCATTGGGGCTAGAAGCAGGACCGGGAACAGAAGACTTAAAGGACTTATCCACTTTGGCGACGGCTTCAAGGACTTTCGCGTACTCCTTGTCCGCCAAAAGAGCTACAAAATACGCCTTAAATTGCTTCTTTGGGACAGGTAACTTCTCTCTAAGAGTACAGGCGCTTTGACATTAAAGGTAGAAGCCTTCTCGTGCCCGGACAGTTTAGCAGCTGTAGCTAACTGCTCTGCCATGGCCAAGGCGTCATATTTGTCGAAATCCTCCTCTCTTCTAAATCCGAATTGGGTAATTCTAGACAGGCGAGCTGGGACCTCAGAGAGGCTCACAGCATCCTCTAAGGTTTTAATCCTGGCTTTAAGTTGCGCAAGCATGTCATCCTGAAAAAAACGAGGGGAGGGCGTGAATAAAAATATCTACAGGCTGCCAGCCCTCGAGTGGGAAAACGGCAAAACAAAACACAAAGGATAATCGCACAAGGGAAAAGACAAATGAAAAAAATGCGCAAAAGACGTGCAAGAACCCACCCGAGGGATGGCACCCTGAGCGTCAGTAATCCGATTAGGGTATTAGACACCTTTCAGGCTACCATTGGAAAGAAAAATGAAAAACGATTTGGTAGAGGACGCGCAATAAAATCACAAACGAAAGGGAGACGACGACATAAAACCGTTATAAAAGAAAAAAATATGCATAAATTAAAAGAGAAAACAGTGCGAGAAAAAATTACATCATGACAGAAACAAAAGGTGCCGCAAAACGCGGAGAGAACACAAAGACACCACAATCTATCGAACACCAAAATAGAAGCAAAACGAGGGGAGACAAGAGCAAAAAACATGAAGACCAGGAAGGTACAAAAATCTAAGGCGTGCAAAACTAAAACTCGAAAACGGGGACCTGAACTGAACTCCACACACATAAGCTCGTGAGACGAGACACGCAGAAAGAAAACACTAAAAAACACCAAAACAATGAACTAAAAATAGGCGTCAGGGGAATAGCACTGGACAAGGGCCAAAAATATGCGCGGCAAAGTTGGCAAAACAAAAAAACTTTCGAAAACAATAAAGCCAAATAAGCACGCAGAAGCTAAAATAAAGGGGAGAGGAAAGTACCACACAAAATCATTGTTTGCGAGGCAAAGGAAGAGCGTATTAAAGAAACCAATAAATTACGCGAGGCAATGGGAAGACAGCGAGAAAGGACTAAACAAAAACCCGTTGAGAGGTAAAATATTCGAAAACACAAGATAGCAGAAAGGAAAGAAACAAAGAAAAACAAGTAACAGGGAAGGGAATGAATGCACTGCGTAAACCCGAAGCCTGCAAAGCGAAATACGCGAAACAAAAAATTACCATAAAGAACAAAGATCGGAATAGCGAACAAAATCCCAAAGGGGCGAAGGAAAGACAGCACTGCGCAACATCATGATTTGCGAGGCGAAGCACGCCGGCAAACAAACAAACGTGTGCAAATAATGGAAGGAAACCGAAGAGAGAAGCACTACACAAAACCGAGGTTTGCGAGGCGAAGTTCACTCACACAACAAATAAAACGTGTACAAACGGGACCGGAACGGAATAGAGAAGCACTACACAAACCTAGTGTTTGCGAGGCGAAGCACGCTCGCAAAACAAATAAAACGTACGCAAGGGAGAGGGGATCCGAAGAGAGAAGAACTACACAAACCCGGTGTTTGCGAGGGGAAGCACACTCAAATAACAAATAAAACGTGTGCAAGGGAGAAGGGAGTCAAAGAGAAAAGCACTAAACAAACCCGGTGTTAGCGAGGCGAAGCACACTGACATGACAAATAAAAGGTGTGCAAAAGGGGTCAAGAACCGTGCAAAACAGCCAAATCGGCCTAAGCGAAAGATAAGCGAACAAAAGATAAAACAAAAAACGAGGGGACGAAAACTATCGAAAAAACGGTACAAACAAGCAGCCACGTGGACAACAAAGGGGAGGGAAAGGCGAAAGGTGAACACCAGCCAGGGAAAAACTAAGCAGTAAAACGAGCAAAATTTATACTTGCAAAGGAGCCGGACTTTACTGAGAATTCTCAACATTAGCTGCGGCAACCGGAGGCCCTTAAGCTAGGGCTTGAGCCGCGGGAACAGCAGCTTCAACTGGAGCTTGCGCGTCAGCCATAACACGGTAATGTTGCAAGAGGATTCTAATGCGAACTGGGCCGAAATGATATGCAGAGCTCTTATTTATACTCGCCCTGCAAGGGACTGGCGCGAATAGTTGCTGTATTTAGGATAATTTCTGTGGAATAAACTTAACGAATTTCTTCGCTTTCTGCTATTCAGTTTACGGCACAAAGGTCTGATTGTTTTTTTAGTAAAACTTCAAACTTCGCACGAAATTTCACACCGAAAAAAAACAGTTTTGGAAAACTTACCTGGTGAAATAAATCCAACTATTATACAGTAGATCGAAAAATATCTGTTCTTTAACACATCTTTCTTTGTCTAGTATCTGAGTTACTCCCTCGTTCCGAAGATTTCTTCCAAATCGTTAGTAGACGGCGCGCAAGGGTGTATGTAAAACGCGGAACCCAGCCGGAACCTGCCGGAACCACCCGGAACCTGCCGGAACCACCCGGAACCTACCCGGAACCACCCGGAACCTACCCGGAAACCCCCGGAACCCACTCGGAATCACCCGGAACCTTCCCGGAACCCCCGGAAGCTTGACAGAAAACCAAAATAATAAAAATGAAATAAAAGTAATAAAAGTGAAGAATGATCATCGCGGTAAATTTTCCAATTTAAGCAATTGGAAAGAAGAAGCCTGAAAAAATCAAGGCTTCAACGGGATTCGAACCCGTGACCTCCGCGATACCGGTGCGATGCTCTACCAACTGAGCTATGAAGCCACACATTGGGAGCGAGGTCAATTTATTGAGTTCATTCTCCCCTGAGGAGTGATATAATGTGAAGTAAATATGAAATAATTCATATATTTGAACCTCGCTCCCAATGTGTGGCTTCAATGTGTGGCTTCATAGCTCAGTTGGTAGAGCATCGCACCGGTATCGCGGAGGTCACGGGTTCGAATCCCGTTGAAGCCTTGATTTTTTCAGGCTTCTTCTTTCCAATTGCTTAAGGTAATTCCCTTGAAATTGTTCTACTATCAAACTTTTTTTGAAACTTGGCGTAATGAACATTCATGGTATCAACATTATAAAAATGCAATAAAAAAATGGGGTCACCGTGCTTGTTTATGCGTCAGCAGGCTCTTAAAATGGGGTATTTTTACTGGTTGCGCGTTAAAAGTTCGAATCACCTTCATACAGAATTAAACCTTGGTTACTTGAAAGGAACAAAGCTTTGTCTTGAAAGTAAAGCTTCATTTATTGACATAAGCAGTATTGCTTCATTTAAGCCGTTTTTGATTGCCTGGTTGCGGGAATATTGCACTTTTTCGGAGAGTTCCGTGGCTAACTTGAAGTCCTCACCTTGGCCAAAATACACCCAGTTGGGAACTATTTTCCAAAAAAAATCATGTTCTACTATCTAACTTTTTTTCCTCCTCAAATATGTTTTTCATTAGACTGTTCCTAGCAAATACCTAAAAGAAAAATCGGGGGTCACCGTGCTCGTTTAAGAGAAAAAGAGAATTTATTCCGTTAACGAGCTTAGTTTGAGGGAAATCTCTTACGTTTTGCACGTGCACGTGCTCGAGCGCGCGCGCTGATGACGCGAAAATCGTGCGCAGTAGGGATGCGCAATGCAATACTAAGGAATTACCTTAAATTTGAAAATTTACTGCGATGATCATTCTTCACTTTGATCTACAACCGCAGTTCAAATATATGAATTATTTCATATTTACTTCACATCAAAAGTAATAAAGAAACAAAATGAAAATAATAAAACTAAAAAGAAATGAAATAAAAATAAGTAGTTTTCACTTAAAAAAGAACAGGATGGCACGTGACTAACGGAGTGTTCGCCATGCCAAAGGTCAAAGTGCAAAGACAAATATTTTATTTTGACTGGAAACCACGCGCGTTGTGCAAGTCAGCGAGAGAGCTTCCACATTTTTCTATAATTCGACCATGAGCGAGGCGAAAGAGGCTATTATCAGAGACGATGAATCTGAACGTGACGATACTGAAGAACTATATCAGTCAGCTTTCACCAAAACCGAGGAAACTTGTTCTCTCATATGTAAACACAAGGGAATTTTACCATTATTTGATTGAAACGAACGACCTTGGAAAATAAGTTCCTGTCTTAGTGAGTGACTTAGTTTAGTTCTGGTTGTTTCACTGCGCCTAACAGTAGATAATGTTTACAACCTCCATGCTTTTAAATTTACGCACATGTGGCATAAAGGGCTCTTACCAAAGGTGTTTGACAACCTTTTTCAATATGCCAAGAGCCGACATACATACAACACAAGATACGCATCAAAGCCAAATTTCTGCAAACCATGCATTCGAACCAACGCTGGGAAACAAATGCTTTCCTATACGGCGATTGACCTCAGGCGTGATATCCCTCTTCACTTGAAAGATCTCAGTACATTTCCTTTGCCAAAGAAGTAAAACAATATCTACTGTCTAAAAAATACTCTTAGGAATTACCTAAAACAGGAGCTGGCTCCTGCGTAAAACCATTTTTAAACATTACTTAAGGACGGTGCCTACTAAATACAAAGGTATTTGCGCCAAGTTAGGACCACGCGGAAAAAGTAGATATTTGCAAAGGCTATTAGAATCCACAAAGAAAATTAGGGATAGCCAGGCATTTTTTCGAGATAATGCGCCTTGAATCTCAACAAAAATGCTGACATCAGCATTTTTCTGAAAAAAGCGGGAAACGATATTTCTTCATAGATTTCCTTAGAATTCGCCTGTACATTCATAAAGGCAAACACATTTAAAAAGATCTTTAAACTACATGGCAAATGGTAACCTTAAAATCATTTTTGTTACGTTTTTAGTAACAGAATCGTTGCAAAATTGCTTTTAACGTCTTTGACAGCCTTCCTCTGGTTCAGCTAAAATACAGACTAAATAACTTTTGCTCACGACCAGAAACTAATCATATGTTGAATAGGCTTGCCGCTTCCATTTCCCAACAAAAAATGTTGGGGTAACCACGCGTTTTTTAAAGTTATTGATCTTTTTTGAAAACTTTTACGGTGCCTGTTACTTTTTTCCTGTCACCTCCCCAGTAAGTAAGACATTTGCGTGTCTGCGCGCGCACTACGCCATCTGCAGGTATATGTTTGCAGTTGGATTTCAGTGTAATTTTCGAAAGATAACAGCTAGATTTTTAGCTGGAAGACGTTAACAGTTAATGGCTAGCGATATGCTGCTATTCTGGTCTCCCTGGTTTAAGTACAGGTTCATTAAAATTGATTTGGTCACCGTAGGAAAATGTTCCTTTAATTTTAGTCGTGTGCTTGGTGGCGTAGTTGATTGCGTCAATGTCAACCCCAGCGCGCGCGCGCGCTTAAACCATGGCTCGCGTGATGCGCAGAACGTGTGCGCACTAACAAAAGTAGGCACCGTCCTTAAGGACGGTGCCTACTTTTGTTAGTGCGCACATGTTCTGCGCATCACGCAAGCCATGGTTTAAGCGCGCGCACGCTGGGGTTGACATTGACGCAATCAACTACGCCACCAAGTTCACGACTAAAATTAAAGCAAAATGGTCCTACTGTAACCAAGTCAATTTTAATGAACCTGTATTTAAACCAGTGACACCAGAATAGCATCATATCGCTAACCAGTAAATGTCAACTTCTTCCAGCTGAAAACCTCGGTGTTATCTTTTGAAATTTACACTGAAATACAACTGTATACATATACCTGCAGATGACCAGGTTGATGGCGTAGTGCGCGCGCAAAAACGCAAATGTCTTACTTACAGGGGAGGTGACAGGAAAATATGTAACGGGCACCGTAAAAGTTTTCAAAAAACATTAACAACTTTAAAAAACGCGTGGTTACCCCTGCATTTTATGTTGCGAAATGGAAGTGGCAAGCCTAATCAACATGTGATTAGTTTCTGGTTGTGAGCAAAAGGTATTTCGACTATATTTTAGCTAAACCAGAGGATGGCTGTCAGAGACGCTAAAAGCGCTTTTGCAACGACTTTGTTGTTGAAAACGTACCAAAAATTATTTTAATGTTACCATTTGCCATGTAGTTTGAAGATCTTTTAAAATGGGTTTGCCTCTGTATGTAAAAGCGAATTCTGTGGAAATCTTCGTAGAAATATTCTTTTCTTCTTTTTTCAGAAAAATGCTGATGTCAGCATTTTTGTTGAGATTCAAGGCTAATTATCTTGAAAAAATGCGTGGCTACCTCTATTTTTCTTTGTGTATTCAAATAGCCCTTGCAAAGATCTACTTTTTCCGCGTGGTCCTAACCTGGCGCAAAAGCCTTTGTATTTAGTAGGCACCGTCCTTAATATCATCAAGCATATGCATTATTAACTGAGTCTGGTCTCTTTCTTCATTGCTGCTCCTTTTTTATTAAAATAACTGTAAATAGTTACTAGAGGTTAACTCGAAAAACTTATGGTTCCTTTAACCAGTAGGCTTCATTTATCTAAACTACTTTCTTAATTGTTCTTCGTAATCAACCCATGATGTATACATAACGATGGCACGTACTAAAACCCGAAAAAACGAAACGAAACGGACGAAACGAGACTTGCGAAACGACCGAAACGAAACGGCCGAAACGAAACGACCGAAACGAGAAAAAATTATAAGTAAATAAATGAAAAAGTTAAAAAAAAACACGGCCTTGTTCTCTGTCAAGTTACTATAGCAGCCTCATCTCGCACCTAAATCCACGTGTCTGACATCACAAATTCGCGCCGGGCCTTTAAAGATGAATGAGCACAAGCACGACGAGCACGAAAACATCAAGAAAAAAAGGGGGTATTTTTCACACTTTGAATGGTAATCTAGCTAAAACAAGAAATCTAATTTCTAAGAAAAAAACACAATTTGGTTTCCTTGTCAATAAATCAGATGCTGCGAAACGCCTCTTCAGCAAGAAAACTTGATTTACGGGAGAATTTAATTTTTTTAAATGCACCACCTTATTAATTCCTGTACCAATATGAGCAAGATTTATGGCAATAAAGAGGCAAAAAGTTTGCACTACTTGAAGTTTTCCATCAAACTACGAAGACGAAATTCAATGAGAAACGTGCTGACATGTTTGACAGATTTACAAAGCTATATTAGTTTGAATAAGGATACTGCGACACGAGTAGATTTCACAAAAATCGCTAGTGTGGATAGCCCCTCTTCTCAAGGAAAACCAACAACTGCTTGATGCAGACGATGCACGATGCATAGGAAGTCAAACAGATATAGCGTCGCAAACACTCGAAAACACTCATAACGCCGAGCGCAGGATTTACGGAAACACAATCGCAATGAAATTACTTTGAGAACTGGAGGAGTCACAAACGCCTGAGTGATAAAAGCATGGCAAGTCGCCCTCGTTTTTCTCCAGAGATCAACTGAAAGACTCGCACGAGGAATGCTGTAGAGTCGACCAGGAAACCTTTTTCAGTTAGAATATTAGATTTCTTGATTTAGCTAGAATACCTAAACGAAAGCTAATGAACCTGCCCTTCCCTGTTCATTTCTGGACTTGTTTCCGGCGAGGAAAGAATTTTAATTAGCTCGTCATGATAGTTCCGTTCGGTCTTTTAATAAAGCACTGTTAATTAAACCGCGCCAATTTTAGGAAAGCGATTAGCTTTTAATGTTACGGAACTCAGGAAACAGTCAGATTTCTCAGGGTTTCTGTACAAGGAAATGTTGCTACCTGGCAAAAAGACAAGTTTCCTTGGTTTTGGTGAAAGCAGACTGGTATAGTTCTTCAGTATCGTCAGGTTCGTTTATTTGATTTTTTTTTATTTTGGTTTTCTGTCAAGGTTCCGGGTGTTCTGGGTAGGTTCCGGGTGGTTCCGGGTAGGTTCCGGGTTGGTCCCGGGTGGTTGCGGGTAGGTTCCGGGGGGTTCCGGGTAGGTTCCGGGTGGTTCCGGTAGGTTCCGGGTGGTTCCGGCAGGTTCCGGGTGGGTTCCGCGTTTTACATACACCCGGCGCGCAAGCCGATTCGATGGCAAAGTTGCAAAAACAAACCCATTTGTAATCTGTAAAACCAATTTACTGCAGGAAAAAAATAAGCATGTTATTTGCCGGCTTAGGGTCGGTCCGCATAGTAAAAATCGGTGACCTCGGGCGTGAAAATGCCTTCAGCCCTCGGCCTCGGGCAACATTTTCACGCCCGAGGTCACAGTTTTTCACCATACTGACCTCCCGGCCGGCAAAAAACATATACATCTTTCATATGGGCCAGCAAGTCACTTCTCGTTGTAATTCTTACACAAGAACTTACTTTATTGACTCTTTACAATTAATAATTTTTCTTCTAATTTGAATTGCATCACCTTATCTTACTGGTTCTCCTAAAACGCTTTGTGGAAGCCCATCAAAGCCCCAAAAGGACGGAAAGAAATGAGCTTTAATGGTAATAAACTGCCCGCTGGAAGCAAAATCATAAAAATATTAAATGTTTGCTGCTCTACAACACTTTATTTAAACTTCTCTTACAGATTGCTGAAACTGTGGAAAAATCACGAGCCCAGAGGGACGCAGCTGCATGGTGAGGCAAAATAACCAACAAAAGTTTTTATGTTATTCAGTCTTTGGCCCATGGAAAACGGGAAACAAGCGACTGGATTAACGGCTCATCTTAATTGGATTTATGATGAAAAGTAATACTTATTTTCCGTCCTCAAAATCTTACCGGCATATTCGATACTTGAAAAAAATGCGTGAAAGATAAATTTACGTTTCAATTCCTAGTTATGCATGCACGCTTACTTCGTTGCCGATATCCGGTTTGTAACATTTGCATCTCACAAGGTTTTTGGGAGACCCCTGGCAAAAGATTCGTTAAAACAACACTCAGTTATGATAGCACTAGTTTTGCGCTTTTGCAATCAGTTCTCGCTACATCATCATTTCCATTCTCAAGACTCGCTCACGCAATAGGCCACTTGCACTAAGAGGTCATGTGACATCGTTTTTATGAAGATGAAAGTTACATGATTTTGCCTTCGAAACACTATTAGTGGGTCATCTCTTAAACAAAATAATAGTGATTTAGTTTTTCTAACCCGTACCATTTGCTTAAAATGAGAAAGTCCGTAGCTGGTCACGTGACCAAAACTTGATTTTTAAAATATGAATTATCGTTTTCTGACAAACATTTTGCACTTAAACTCAAGGAAAATGTTGAAAAGATGATGTGGTAACGTTTATAGCACATCTGAACGTAACTATCAAAGATTTAACAAGATATAGTCAAAAAGTAGTTTTGGCCGCCATGTTGGAGGGCATACTCTTGCCCTCCAACATGGCGGCCCATACAAATCATACTAATTTGTTGAAAAATCAAAGTACCATAAAATATCTCCCTTAAATACGTTTCCTCTCAAATTTCGGGTGTAAGATAATTTTTATGTGTTCTGTCAATTTTTGGCATCAACAAGATTACAACTCACTGTTTAAGGGAGGCATTGGTCACGTGACCTCTTAGTGCAAGAGCCCTATTGCGATTTGTTGACATGGTC